>NJEV01000024.1:0-65175 GCA_002591385.1 Cordyceps sp. RAO-2017 | reverse complement strand
AAGAGGAAAAAAAGGGGGGGGGGCAAAGAGGCAAGGGCCGCCTAGGCAGGCAGGTAAGAGGGCAGGTAAGTAAGAAAGGCATTTAGGCGTAAGGGATATGCATCTCTCCATGTGCTAATCAAAAGCTTAAAACGGTATAGTAAACCTCTACCTTATAGTTATCCCGGGCGCAATGATTGTAATTCCCCTTAGATTTCCGCTACTATTCGTATAGTATACATATAGTAACAAACGTTTTGGTTAGGTACACTGCGTAAGTCTCAAACACGAGCACATGGCTATTTTAATGCATTCATATATACGAGAGGCGGCGAGCCTACTGCCAGGTTGATCAGCTTCGGATATGTCAGCGGGATATTGCTTAGCATAAGGGTCAGGGGAGAGAGGGGTGTGTGTTGACCATTGATGGTACGGTTAGCCTTGGGCCACGCGCATGTCCAGTCGTCGAGAGTTCCTCCGTCCTACTTCGAGACAGTGCCTTAAATCATCGCGAGAAGTTAAAGGGCTGCTGCTCTGCAGCTGAGGCACAACCGGAGGTTCTTGAATACAAAGATCCCATAGCAACCATGTATCCTCTCGCCTGATATGTTTTTTTTGTTCTTGGAGGATGGAGGGGCTAGCTACCACAGCGGCGAGTGCTATGGGTAGCCATGAGTCCTCAAGATTTTCCTGAAATAATCGGGAGGGCAATCGCTATCCCGAGCGGAAGTTCTCGATTGTCGCCAACCGCTGTTTCCTAACTTGTCTCGGATGCGAGCTTCTGGCAGAACCGTGGCCCGCTTCTTCAAACTGAGCAGTCGCATAGTAGATATGTCTTTACATATCGTCGCATCATTGCCTCATTGTTGTAAAACTGCCTTTCCCCTTGCCACGGCTATGCCTCGAGGACCATTTGTCGTTTCTTATGTCGGGTAAGCTTCTATACGCCTTACTGTACGTGACATGTAATAGTTTTTCAGGTCAGAATCGCTATCTCGGAGTGGCCAAACCTTACGCGTCAACCCAACAACCTTGATGTGACTCGCATCTGACCCCGGCTACACAGTCGAGCAGGGCGTTGGCGACCACAAATACAATCGCAATTGGACGATGAGATAGGCAGAACAGTTGAAACATAGTACCGTCAATGTCCGTTATACGTTGCGCGGCAAATTATAACCCTTTTATCTCTCTTCGTAGCCCAACCTATATGTAGAAAGCCGTTCTAATCACCCTCGCTAACCTGTCCAAGAAGGTCTGTGGCTAGCCAAAACCTTCCATTGCACTTGTAGGCCAGCAGCCAGGTACTAACACATGAGACATATCAGGCATCGGAGTGGGCTCTTTTCCTATTACCTCTGTTTTGAGCCACAGTTTCCAGACTGCCCATCGCTCTACGTCAACCCAGCCAGCACACCGAAGTCCACGCGCTGGTCGCGAGTTCCGCTCTGTGGCATGGACCAATGGCCACAAGTTGTGTCTTGCATGCAAGTCTCGTCCTTGTCTATACCGTGCCAGAACAAAGCCTCCCGCAGAGCTGCGTATTTTCCGCTAGGCACCTGAGAGCGTTTTCGATATCATCGTTGTAATGTGAGCGGCACCACCCCGCCCCCTCATCTACGCAGTCTTGCGCGTTACACAAGTTGAGCGAAATGTCGGGAGCGGCCGGTGGAGTCGTCGAGATAGCGTCGGTAATAGATAACATCGTAATGAGGATGATTAGCTATAGCCTGAAGGTCAGAACGCTGCCTTTTGTGATGCCATGAGGAAGCTTCAGAGTGATGGCTTACCATCCTTGGGATTTGCATTTTTGCTTCGAGGTGACGGCGTACGTATTGAGATGGGTTGAGCAAATATGACTTGATATGCTGTGCATGTATGTTACGGAAATGGACTTGGTTTTGGAATCGCAAACGAAGTAGGCATGGGAATTGTGTAAATATATCGAACGAGCATTAAGCGAAGTGTCCTTCTCCTTGGTCGCCGAGCATGTCCCAGCCGTATACTAGTTGCAAATAGCTCCCCTCTCGACCTGCTGGAGGAGTGTCAGAGTACGTAAGTTGGCATAGAGCCATGTTCAACGTCGCGTGTTTCTCGATTTCCTCTTGTAATTACCCCTGCTTCTGCACCGTGGGACGGCAAAGTCCGTGGAGCTTTTAGCCTAATGCCATTTACTTGGGGAAGTTGGAATAAACTTACTTATACATACCAATACATTTGTCATTGGAAAAGCATGCTAACGCTCTATTGCCATGTTATATGGCACTACTCTGGTAGTGGTGCAAAGCGAGCTAAATTCACACAAGCCGTAGATCGATAGGCGACGCCGACAATCCGCGTGTTCTGCTGTTATGCGACTCCATACACGAGGCGGAGATGATCTGCGGGCTGTGTTCTGCTCGTCCACGTGTCCAAAAGCCATGTTGAGCCTGTTATGGGGGTTGCCTCCTACGGGTCCTGTCATCTTTGCAGCGGAGCGAGGCATCCTTAGCGTCAACCTTTTGAAGAACTAGTGTGTCGTCGATCCGATCACACCTCCATTCTTGCATTTGCTTGACACAGTCGATCGTGGCCGTACGAGGATTGACGGTGACCGGCTTCACAATCATCGCCGTATCCCGATACAAATTAACGCACACTTAGTCGCGAATCATGCCGACGTTCCTCCTCACCAATGTTGCGCGCGTCGCGCATCCAGAGCGTTTATCGTATCTCCGTATCGTCACCCTCGGCAACTCTCGGGGCGGCCCGCGGTAGCATGCCGGCCAGCGCAGCTGCAATATTCAACTCAAATGGGACCCTTGGGCCAATGTGAGAGAGGAGGCGTACGACATGAGGCCACGCAAGCGGGCCGTGCCATTTGCCGCATCAATGAAATTGTCCACGGCGAATGATGAAACGAATATCAGTCCAGCACTTCGATACTTTCCCGACTCATGCTCACTGAGTGATGGTAAGACGGGAAAACAGTCAACCGTATTGAGATTTAACCAACCGACGATCAAGGTTCTGTACAAACGGAACCTACCCAGTTGAATGCCACTTCTTAGGATTGTTCCGGGCTCCACCAGACATTCGAGGCTTGTCTCACTTGGTTCAAATGCTGACCGAAAGGAAGGTACATGTAGCAATAGCATTTTAAGCAGCTAAGTGATATCAATAAAGTAGTTCGTCTTTGATCCGGAGCTACGTGTGTGGATGCTACGCGAGCATGATGCGAAGGTAATAGAATCACGGCGTAGTGAAATTCCGATAATGGCTTGTGGACCACTTTCTTATCATCTTCTATGATCTGTTTATTCTACCGGTAATATGATGTTCCAAATCTGCCGCAGGCATGGAGAAATCACTCTCGTCTATCCGAACAGCGTATCTAACGTTTTCTCAAACCGGTTTCTTTTGAACCAATGTCAGCAAGCTCTGCCGCATCATGCGGCGGCTCGTTAAAAAAAGAAGGGGTGGGGGCGAGGATCATTACGTACTTGGGTGGCTGAGGTATGTAGTGTTGCTCGTACTCTTCGATCGCAGCTAGGTCTCGGTATAAGTCGACCTCGGAGGGTTTGTATATGCGCGTTTTGTGTATCAACTTCCACGCAAAGTAGAGGAGGGGGAAGACGGGGATCATAGTATAGCTATTGGCAAGTCGTCAGCTTGCGAGCCTGGAGGTGGGTGCAAGCGCATAAAGGAAGACGGTCTACGGCCGTCATCCGGGGCGAGGGGGGGGGAGGGGGTTGCAAACTGACGAGAACAGAAAGTCGGGAATCTTCCAGTATCCAGGGAGGGGCAGGAAGACGGTGTAGCCGCCGACAAAGGTCATGACGAGGGTTCCGACCAGGCCGTACCAGGCGGCGAAGGGCATGAAGCGGGCCTTGTAGGGCAGGCTGTCGCGGCTCAGGCCCTGGGCCTTGAGGGCGCGGTAGAAGCAGAGGTAGGTGGCGCAGACGACGGCGTAGTTGATGAGCTGGGAGGCGGTGACGAGGGAGACGAACCAGCCTAGCACGACGGCCGCGTTGGACTCGAGTTGGAGGAAGGCGAGGAGGGCAAAGAGGAGGACGAAAGCGACGCAGAAGACGGGGACGCCGGTCTTGGTACAGCGCATCATGAACTTGGGGGCCTTGCCCTCGAGGGCGAGGCCGTAGAGTGAGCGCGAGGCGCAGTAGACGTACGAGTTTCCGGCTGAGAAGGCGGCGGTCAGGACGGTGGCATTGACGATGTGCGGCAGGACGCGGATGCCGAGGCGGTTCATGGCGACGACGTAGGGCGAGGCGGCGGCGCCGGGGGCGGCGTTCCGGAAGGCGGCCGTCAGTTCGGGGTCGTTGTAGGGCACGAGGATGCCAACGCAGAGCGAGCCCAGGACGAAGAAGGCGGTCAGGCGGTAGAAGACGGCGTTGTAGGCGCGCGGCATGACGGCGCGAGGGTTCTCGGCCTCGCCGGCCGCCATGGAGACGTAGTCCGGGCCGGCGATGGTAAAGGCGGCCTGGATGAGGCACTGCAGAAAGCCGAGCCAGCGGCCGAGGGCGCCGTCGTAGTAGAGCTCGGCGAAGGCGCCCGGGTCGCGCCAGAAGCGGAAGCCGAAGCGGTCGCCGCGCGGGTTGCCGCCGAGCATGACGACGAGGGTGAAGAAGATGAGGCCGACGGCCAGCAGAACCTTGCCGACGGCAGCCCAGAACTCCGTCTCGCCGTACCAGCGGACGGCGAGGACGTTGATGAGGGCGTATAGCAGGATGATGACGACGATGACGACGGCAGTCGGGACCGCGTCCGTCCAGAAGCGTAGGATCAGGTTGCATGCCACCACCTCGAACGGCACCAGCGCCGCCTCGAAGATGAAGAAGTTCCAGCCGGCGGCGAAGCCGAAGGCCTCGTCAACGAAGCGGCCGGCGAAGCGGATGAAGGGTGACGAGATGGGCAGGTACGTCACCATCTCAGCCATGCACAGCGTGATGGCCAGGATAAAGGTGCACCAGATGGCGAAGGCGAGGAAGAGACTGCCGGGTCCACCGTTGAGCAAGCCCTTGCCGATTTGGACCTAAGAAGAAGGTGGCCAGGCCGGGCAAAGAGGAGGGGGTTGGCGGCCATCATGATGAGCAACGAACGACAACTCTCCTCTTCCCTCCCCCCCTCTCTCTGTCTCCACGAAGGGATCTACAAACAGCGCTTCCTCGACTCATCTCAGGGACACGTACCCAAGTTGAGACAGACGGAGAGGCAGAGGAGAGTAGAGGGTAGGACGAACAAGATGCAAGAGACAAAGAAGAAATGGGGGCCAGGGGATGAACGCACATAGAGAGCAGTGCCAATGGTGCCGCCAATGCCGATGAGCTGCACATGGCGCGCCTTGAGCATGCGGTGCGTCGCATCCGCCTTGGGGCCGCTGGACAACGACTCCCGTATGCTCTGTCGCCGGAGGAGCACGGGCCGCTCGTCCTCCTTGGGCAGCCCGGCGCCGGCCTCGTCCCGATCAGAGGCGGGGTAGGCGGGCGGGGCGGCGCCGGCTCCGGCGCCGGGCTCACCACCGATGGAGCCCATCGTCGGCGATTCTTTCCTGTTCGATTCCGGGGGAGGTCGCGGCAAATCTGAGAGGCAAGGACCGGCAGACAGAAAGGCAGTGACCGAGGCGAGAATGGGGTACGTAGGAGGAGAGGGAAACGGAAGGATGGGCAGACCAGGTCGGGACAAAAAAAAAAGAGTAAAGCCGGAGGTCTCTTTTTTTTTTCTCGCCCGCCCACTCGTCGTCTGATGCGCAAGAAACGACTTGGCCCAATGCGGGTCCCCCTCCGCGACCTGGTCCCCTGCAGGACTGACTGAGACGTGGAAGAGAGGAATAAAGAAGGACGGCAAGGGTCAAAGGCACGCTCCGCGCCAGGCACGAAACGACATACAGAGCAAAATAGGCAAGGCGGCAGGTAAGAAAGACGAAGAGGGTTTCGGAATCAAGAACAACAACGCCTCAATCTGCCCAGACCCGTCCGCGTGCCAGACTCGTCGCGCGTTCGCAGATGGAAGGGGGGGGGATATTTCGACGGCGGCTGGGAGAAGGAAAGGATGGAGAAAAAGAGTAAGTTCTGGGGGGCGTGAGGGGGGGGGGGGAGAAGGGATAGACATTGCTTGCTACCGCGCAATGTAGCAAGGCTGGACGAAGATGCCCTTGGCGGCTAAATGTCCGAGCCCGGCCTGGGACGTAGGCACATGGGTGGTTGGACACGGAGGGAATAATTATGCGGGCGACAAGTCGAAGAAGAAAAAAGGGTCACGGCAATGAGGGAGATGGCATTGGAGAGCTGACCATGCAACTGTGGGCTCGTCCGGCCAGCCCATCTGTCGCACAAGGCCGATAACGAGCGCCTCCTCCCGCGCTTGCTCGATTTTCTTCCTCCTTCGCTCCTCGAAACGGGGTCCAGCCCGCTTCCGTCTGGGCCGCCTGCATGCGAGATAGATTTGGGTGGCCTCGACTTTGGCTTGCTTCACCGGCTGAAACAGCTGACTACGAATGCAGGGCCTGCCGCACGAACCGGAAGCAGGACAGACGAGTGTGCGAGCTTGCACATGCATAATACTGTATATTCGTATTGGCGGCCCGCACGTGAATTGTCTGTCGGGGGACCGTAGGGCGCATGAGCTGGACTTTCTCTCTCTCTCTGGTGGGCAGCCGAGTCTGCAACTCGAATCACGTAAAGGCGCGAAGCCGGCGATGATAGCGTGAGCGGGGCGACTGGAATATCAACGCCCCCATCCCCGACCAATGGTGTTGCGGTCCAGGGAACAGCTTGGCACGAGTCGATAGCCTCGGCTGTCGGTGGGTGGGCCACGAGGACGAAGCAAATTTGCTCTGCTCTTGTTCGGCGTCGCCGCCGTCCGGTCTGAAGCCGCACTCCCCCGCCGCAACGGAGACGCCGCTCCACTTGCTGTCCATCTCGCCTCCATCCAGACAGCAAAGAAGAAACAAAGCAGAGAGTCCTTCGTCATGGTTCCTGGCTGACGGCCAAACATGAATGATCGACGGGAAAATCCGAGACTCGAAAATTCCTTCCTACAAGCAAGTACATCTATTATATATAGCCTGGCGGATCTCAAGCATCACTATACAAACCCCAGGCATCACCACGACGCCTCTGGCAGGCGCACAACTACTGGTCGACGTCGGACGTCGATTTTGCCAAGCGAATAAAAGAATCATGGGCTTCTCATATAAATGCTCGGCCAGTCGCTCCGGCTCCGCGCTCCGGGCAAGTCGTTGCCCCGTACTGAATATACAAGATGAAATCCCGCTGCCAGTTAACAGCCGCCACCATCTCCATTCTCGATATGCCGGCGTCTTGGCTCCCCTCCCTTGATCATTGACACATGCCTCATGGCGCCGCCAGCTATTCCTCTCAACCCCCTTCGACCCTCTTCACCTGCTTCTCTTCCTCCTTCCATTCTCCATGCCCTGAGCCAGCCTCCCCAAGCTCGACCCGCCAACAAGCGCTCTGCGATCAGACTAGATGCGACTAACAAGACACAGTAAAAAAGGGCAAAAGAAGGATGAAAAGGGACTTGGCCGTGGGACATGACTCAAGACTGTGTGCTATGCATCTGCCGAGTTCAACCAGGACGAATGACGCTGTGAGCCGGTAAATGCAGCGTAATTCTCTCGAAAACAAGTCTTTCGCTCTCACTCACGGCTAATTTTGCTGTTGTTGTTGGGTATTTTCTCCCCCTTCCGGAAAGAATAAAATAGATAGCGCTGCATTACCTCGTCCGCCGTTGGCTAGCCCGGCTTTTACAACTCGTCTCGGGAATGAGGCATCGAGTCCTTGACGACTTCAGTCGCCTGGCTCGCCGCGCTCCCGACCTGGACGCCCACTGCGGCGGCTGCCGCACTGGCCTCGCTTGCCAGGCTCCCCACGCTGGCTGACGCCGTCGCGTAGATGGCGCCAAGCCGGGATAAGACGCTCTCGCTGAAGGATGGCTCTCGGCCGCTCACCAGCTCCGATACAATCTCGCCCACGGCCTCGTACTGTTGGGCTATCTTGGCCGTCGCCGTATGCGCGGCCTCCTGCGCTGCCCCGGTCGCCGACGACACGCCGGCAGCCACCGTCTTCGTCGCCGTAGACGCGTACGACCCGACGCTCTCGGCCAGCTTGTCGTGCCAGCCAATCGCTGTCGGCTCCCCGTATACCTGAGCGCTCAGCTCTGAGATGACGTTGTCCCAAGTACCTGCCACAGCGGCCCCGGCAATCACCATTTGCTCGCCCGCTGCGTCCGCGACGGCAGCGAACGAGTCCTCCACAGCCTTGGCTGCCGAATATACACCGTCTGCTGCTGACACGACGCCGTCCGTCGCCGCAGAGTAGACAGACTGCGCCGCGGCCGTCGCCGACTCTTTGGCGGCCGAAGCTACAGACGACGCCGACCCCAGGAAATTCGTCGGCGTCGGCGTCGGCGCCGCCGTTGACCATGCCGAAGATACGGCAGAGAGGAAGTTCGTGTACCGGTGATGCGCCATGCCCAGGCCGGCGTAGTAATTCAGCTTGGCCTGCTCGACGAGCTTGTTGGTTGCTGAGGTAGGAGTCGCTGTCGGTGTTGCCACGCCCAGTGCGATCAGGGCACTTTGATACTGGATCTCGGCCCAGAGCCGGCCTTCGTTCAGCCGCTGTGCTGCGATAGCTTCAACCTTGTCCCAGCTGAGAGGCTTGGAGTTGGTGGCTGGCGTGGGCGTTCCGTAGACTCCACGCGACGCGGCATCCGCGGCCTGGTCCATTTTTTGGCTAGCCGCAGCGACTGCGTTGTCGTACGCAGCCGAGACGGACGAGAAGAGCTTTTCGTGGACGGGCTTTGGCGTACCGTATACCTGCGCAGAAACAACCGACAGCGCACTCGAGTACCGCTCTGACGCCGCCGATACGGCGCTGGAATAGGCGGCTTGGGCGGCCGAGGTAGCGCTGGCAATGAATTCAGAACCGGTGCTCTCGTCCAGGATCGGCTGACGGTCAGAGACAGCCTGGGCTGCGGCGCCAAAAGCCGCCGCCTTCAACGGAGGCGCACTGTCCTCCGGATGCTCGGCTTCGACTGTCGTCGTGTCTTCTTCGCCGCCGCCTGACTCGTCGTCGGCTTCAGCTTTCGCTCCGGACGTGGCTAGTGATTGTTAACTGACAAAGCCCAGCGTATCCGTGACAATAAACAGGATCGAGCCCACCAAGAATTATCGTCTCTGCCTCGTCCGCAGAGCCGAGGGCCGCCTTGCCTCTCTTAGGAGCTCTATTCCCGGCAGATTCGCTCCTGTCCTGACCGTTCTCTGTGGCGAAGCCTTCAGGAGCAGCTCGGATCGGAGAAATGGGCTGCTGGTTTTCGGCTTTCTCCAAAGCCGTGCGCGCAGCTTGGCTGAGGGACGAGGCTGCCTCCCAAGCAGCTTTTTCGGCTGCCCTCGATGAAACACCAGGTCTTGAGCTGTCTTCGTTTGTCACCACACCAGACTTGGCCTGTTCTTGTTCCCGCATTTGAGCTCGACTGGCCTTTTCTGCGGCCTCGGCAGCCGACCTCATCGATTCCGAGTTGAAGTTGTCAGACGAGTCGCCGGCCAAGATCTTCCAGCGGGCAACCTCCTTGAGGCGGGAGAGCTCCTTGGCCGCAGCAGAAGCAATCGTCATGCCATCCTCTTCCATCTTGGCCGAGGTTTCTTGGGCCTCGAGCAAAGAAGGGTGGCTGACGACCAGTTCATTCAGCTCATCAGTCAATTGCGAAAGCGTTCGTTTCAGCTCATGGTACTTAGCCCAGTCCCTGTACGTGATGCCGTTGGTCCAGGCCCATTTCATGCCTATCTTCTGCAGAGCAAGACTTCTGGTTTCATCGAGAATATCATAATGCTCATTGGCAGATTCGGCGACGGCTCGCTGAAGCTCCACATCATACTCTTCACGCCATTTCCGAACAGCCTGAGCCTTGTCTTTAATGGCCAGACCAGCCGAACGAGTGGCGACGACGACTTCGTCTTCGGCATTTTCGGGAGCCTTCGCCACGATCGAAAGTATTTTCCGCTTGAGATCGGACAGCTGAGACTCGGCCGTTTCGTTGAGCTGTTGGAGGAGCTGTTTCCCGGTCGTTTCGGCCCTTTCTTCCTTGAACTCCTGAGATATGTTGTCAACACGTTCCTCAATTTCAGCGGCTCCCTCTTCAGCTTGAGACATGAATTTCTCTTGCCAAATCTCGAGGTCCTTGGCGACCATTTCGCGGACTTTCCGGCGACTCTCATCCTCATCTTCCATGGGCGTAGGAGCTTCGACGGGATACCGGTGCTTCTGAGAAGGTTCCAGGGATGACAACTCTTCAGTAGCCTCAGGAGCAGCGCTTTCTAAGGTGACCGTGGGCTCCAGGATGGAACTCTGGGGCGTTGGTTTGCTGAAAGAGGATGGAACTGATTCCGCGGCGGGACTTCAATGTGGCTCAAAAGTCAGACTACGAGCGGAGAGTGTAGCACAGGCAGTGAGCAAGAGGTTTAACTCACCTTGTGGAAGCAGACTGTTGTGGAAGTACCTTGGACTTGGCCTTGTTTTTGTACCGACCGAGACGCTCGCCGATGCGAACAAGCTGTGGCTCGACATTCTCGATATAGATGAGATGCAGGTAGGGCCATACTGAGGTTTCGAAGAAGGCGTTTCCCTTATTCCAGGCCCAATATGTAGCAGGGAGAGCGGTGTTGACGGTGAAGCCAGAGGCGGTACGGTAACCCTGGGCCGCGTAGGGGTGGATAACCTCGTAGCCCGGAAGTGCGTATTCGTGGAATAACCGCAGTGAGTTGGTCCGCGCAACGTTGTAGTAGGGCCCTAATGCCTCGCTGGCTTTGGTGAGGTAAGGGGCCACGGATCGATCGAATTGTGCCTTTGTCAGTGCCTGTAGGCGAATCAAACGAGGCTGGCCGTTGGTCTGCCAATGAGACCGCACGTAATCCTGACCCTTTGTAACCCAAGGGGCGCCGTAGCGAAGCGCATATGTCTGCGTTGGCTTCAGTAAATGGCTATCTAGCGCGTTGTAATATGGCCTCGCAACGTCGACGTAAGGCGCGGCGTAGCGGTCGTAGTATGGTTGAAGATGGGGCGAGACGGCGTCTGTGGCATAGAAATAGTGCTGGCATATGTAGGGCGACCTCTCGTCACATGTTTCGATAGAAGAAGGGCAGCGAAAGAGGATCGTGAAGATGGCGCCCCAGATGGCTAGTCTATGGAGGTAGAAAAGGACGTCGTGTCAGATCTTAAGGACGGCCAGAAGATGGGGCCGGCGCTCGTTATCGATATATAGAATGAGCCGCGGTCGCGGGAGACGTTGACAAACCTTGCGGCGAGGCTCAGGGCCCAGGAGAAGAATCCACGGCTTTTCTTCTTGGTCGTACTCCGGCCGCCGGGCTTCCCATTGAATTTTCCATTGGCGTCGTGGAGGGCAGCGTCAGCCGGCTTGAAAGAGCCGGCGGACTCGGCCATGGCGAAAGGAGGCAGCGGGCGGGCAACGCGGGAGAAAAAAATCGACGAGCAAGGCCAAGACGCAAGGCACGGACGAAGGACGACGTCAAAAGACAGGTGATGGTCGACAGGCCGAGGCGCGACGAGAGTAGAACTGGAGGAGGCGGTCGTCGCGCAAGCAGCATCGATCATCAGGATCTGGATGGCGGCAATTGTCGACGGCTAACGACTTGCAAGTCTGGAGCGGAAGCCCTGGGGCGCTGGAAGACGACGACGACGATGGGATGCAAGGGCTCGAAACGAAGAAGCGCAGGCAAAGCGGTTTTGCCGGAGAAAGGGAAAGATTCGGTCTGTCTCGAGAGGACCATGAGGGAGGGACGGGAGGATAGAGCGGAGTCCACGGGTGGTAGTAGCTTAGCTGGTAGGTACCTTAGGTAGGCGGTGGGCGAGGTACCTAGGCACCTCACAGTAGCAGCAACTGGTAAGGCTACAGGGAAGGAAAAGGCGCCTTAGGTAGGTACCCGGGACCTTGCCGGAGACTGGCGTGCGTTCGTGCGTCTCAGGTGCTGGGCCGTGCTGGCAAGCTGGATTAGCCGGCTCCGTCTTCTCCGCACCCAGGAAAGGATCCATGGATCCGTTCAGTGCGACATGATGGGTTCTGGCGGACCAGTGGCGGTGACGTCGGCTGCCGTTGAGCAGGAGGACGCACATGCGCCGTGCCGTGGTGGTTCCCGAGGCACGTCATGCAGCCAATCTGGAGGGTCCCTTGCTTGGCCTTGCTTGATAGGGCTTATGCCTTGGCAGCTGCCATTACTCAGTTGCGGATACGAAGCACGATGACTGAGGTAGGAAGCGCGGCATCACCAGGTTACAACACCCCATGAGAGAAGTCTTCACGTTGATACGCCTCTCCGTCACTCCAGCAAAACTTGGATACAAGTCGCACAGATAGAGGGAAGCACATCGCGCGTCACAGGTATGAACTTGCTGGGCTCCGCCGCGCTCTGCATTGGCGAAAGTCGTCGAGCAACGGATCGGCTCAGGAAGGAAAAGAGTGGGAGGCAGGTAGAGAAGACGATACGGTGGCCGAGGCTTGCAGGACTGAGGCGTGGGGAGAGATGAGGCCGAGCATGCAAAGGTGATGCTCGGGGGTTTGAGAGCTTAGGCGCGTCCAGTGGTTTCACCGGTTCAGAAGCCGAACCCACCCTGGATCCTCAGAACGGCACGACTGGGTTAGCTTACTTCATTCAATCTGTCGATATACTAAGCTTCTGTATGCCATCGTCTGCGCTTCAGGCACGACACTGGCGGCGTAGAAAGAGGATGCTGATTACTGAACATCTCCCGCGCCTTTCCAGTCTCCGGTTTAGTTGATGCTAGCAACTCGCCAGTCGCCACTGCAGTATGCCGAGGCTCCGCCGGCCAGTGGCGTGCTGACTACTCCAGTTACGTCAGCAGCCGCTTTTTGCTTGTTGACTTTATGTCGATCGAAGTTCCCAATACATCCCATCATCCTGCTAGACGGCCCTGCACATACCTCATTTACGCATCCAGTCAAGTATTCCGGTACTTGGCCTCCAGAGCTAGCCACCTAAAGGTACTATCCTCCCACTTGGTGTTCAGCCTCGATGCCTCGTCCGTTATCTTTTGCCCACGTTCTCCGTTTGAGGCGTCTCGGCAAACATCAGCCTTTCGTCGTCCTGCTCCCATAGCTGACCCTTCCGAGCGCAGGTCGACACAAGGCAGACCGACGTCTGAATCTGTTCCTTCCCTCGGCCACCTATCGGGCCGTCGCTGCCGTCGCCTCCGCCGCCGCCCTTTCGCTTGCCGTCATACCACGAAAATCCCAACCGGCGAAGGCGTCAGCCGACGAGCCTCGAGCGCATCGAGCGCAGACACGGCGTGCACGCACCTGATACAGAAAGATAGCACCCATCAACTCTTGTTTATGAACTTCCTCATGATTCTGCCAGCAGTGTTTTCACGATAGTCGGGTCCTATCTCGCTGCCGTTGGCCCATCTTCGCTGGGGCGCCCCTCTTGCTACCTACCATGGACGACCCGGCGACCGACCGCAGACCCCCAGATCACGCTTCGTCCCGGAAGCTCCCGCAAAACGATGTCCGCTCGAGCGCTGCGTTGCCGACCTCTGATACCGCGCCCTCCATCTGCCGGATATGTCGCGGCGAGAGCACCGCCACCGAGCCGCTCTTCTATCCCTGCAAATGCAGCGGCAGCATCAAGTTTGTCCACCAGGACTGCTTGATGGAGTGGCTTTCGCATTCGCAGAAGAAATACTGCGAGCTCTGCAAGACATCTTTTCGATTCACCAAGCTCTACGCCCCCGACATGCCAAAGTCCCTTCCCGTCCACGTCTTTGTCGAGCACATGGCCCGCACCCTGCTGCGGAACTTGCTCGTCTGGCTGCGTGCTATCGTTACAATCAGCGTCTGGGCTTGTTGGCTGCCCTACTTCATGCGCTCTGTCTGGTCATTCATGTTTTGGGTGAGCGATGAAGGCCTCGGAAGCGGCTCCATACTGTCTCGTGCCAACGAGACCGACGCCGACGCCTGGTGGTTTTCCTCATCTGTCGCCGACGTTGGAACATGTCCCACCAGCCCACTTCTGGCAACTACGACCACTTCGGCCGCCGAAGCCGCGGCGATGCTGCAGGGGCTGGACGGCGAGGATCTGTCAGAGTATCTCGTGCGTATTCTCCTTGGCTCACTTGGCATGCCCATGAAGGTCGGCCGCTCTGCCGAAGTTCGTCTCCCCTTGGATGCTGCCAATACATCAGCCTGGGGGAACGGGAGCCTCTCTGCCGCCACAACGCCCTCTTCTCTCCTCGGCGACGTCGATTTCCTCCGCAATCTCACCCGAAGCCCGACCCTGAATCAGACAGTCGTCACAGTTCTTGAGGGTCAGGTCATCACTGTCCTGGTCATCGTCTGCTTTATTCTTGTCATCTTGGTAAGGGACTATGTGGTGCAGCAGCAACCAGAGATCAACATGCGTGCCGCCTTCGATGAGCCAGAAAACGAAATTCCACATGGAGGTCACGAACATGTACACCAAGCGGCGGCAGCAGAGCCATTGCCAGAGCCTCAGGGGCCCGAATCCGATGACGACGCGCAGGACGACCTGCGAGACAGTGTCGATCAGCAGGCCGAGCCCCTGGGCTCAGAGGCAGTACACATTAATGAAATGGAAGTCACCGGCGCACGACAGACAATCGCAGCTGACCAGCCGCTACAAGCCGAGGCTGGTCCATCGTATCAAGTCTCGTCAGATCAGCTTGATACTGACGCAGCTGGCAACTCCGATCGGCTGGCTGCCGTGGATGGGGACAAACCTGACGATCGAATTGGGGCCATTGATTACCGTCGGATACAACGCCGAGCCGATGTGGATGAGGGAATAATGGTAGAGGAAGAAGGCCCGGAGGATAAACCTGGCAACGCTGTCGACGCCACTCACGGGTCCACCACGAAACGCCAAGATCTCGCACAAAGCTCAGGAACTGATCAGTCGACGGGAACCGGACAAATTATGTATTCCGCTGCGGTGGACGAAGCGGGTTCTATTGCCGAAACGTTACGCCCGTCACACAGCGATCCAGAATTCAGTATCCCAGCTTCGGAGGGCAAGGTGTTCAAAGGCAAGGAAAAAGTCTGGCGACCCGCGTCGCCTCATTGCATCTCGGAAACGTCGCAGCAGGCCGGTTCGTCAAGGCCACGGGCCGCATCCGACGGGCCGCATCCTCAATCGTCTGCGAATCCCTTGGGGAGCAACAACTGGTCATTCGCTGGTTTGCCTACCGTTGACCATACTGAGGCATCGGACCCGCGCTGGTCACAACGCAGCTCAGGCAATGCTGCCATACCCTCACCGTCAGGAAACGACCTGCAGGCAGACCTGAGTACGACCAACCCAGCATCGCGCCCAAGTGATTTGATTGAAGCTCAGCATTCAGACGACGAGACAGTGGACGCATTACTTCATCGCGTGCCGGAATTGGAGGAGGACAACCCGGTTGAGGAGTCGACTGTCCGTGACGATGCGGAGCCGGCAGGGTTGGTCGGTCGTGTGACACAGTTCATGTGGGGTGATCTGGAAGACCATCAGGATGCCCACTTAGTCGACGAAGACGCTGTTGGTGAAGACGACGCGGAGGATGACCCTTGGGTCGATGTTCCGATGGCCGACGGCCTTGACGACAACGTTGACGCAGATATGGCAGACGTCGATGGAGTAGTCGCAGGCGCAGGCTTGGACCCCGAGGCCATGGACGATCTCGAGGACTTTGAGGGCGTCATGGAGCTTATAGGCATGCGTGGGCCGATCGCAGGTCTGTTCCAGAACGCCATCTTCTGCGCTGTTCTGGTATCCGTCACCGTCTTCGCCTGCATCTTCATCCCTTACAACATTGGCCGCGTCAGTGTGTGGGTCGTGGCCAACCCAATCCAGCTCGTCCGCATGCTCCTGGAGTTCTCCAAAGTCGTGCAGGATGCTGTCATCATGTTTGGTGGACTGAGCTCCTGGTTCGTCCTGAACCTGCTCGACATTTTCACTGGCCTCGTTGGTGGAGCATTGGGCGGCATGGTGGTCTCGGCCAGAAAGGCGTCCTGGGGACTGTGGACTGGTGCTGGAACCAGAGTCATGGAGTACGCCCTGATGGACTTTCCCATTTCTGCCTCGGAGATGCAGAATTTCTCGGCCATCAGCCATGAAGCCCTGCTTTCCGTCAAGGGATCTGTTGCCTCGGCCGTTGGGACGCTGGATGCCTGCTTTGCCTCCCTCATCACCGCACCTCTTCGTTTCTTTGATGGCAAGCTTCTGCACACAGTGGCCTCCGCCGCGAAATCGGTTCCGAGAAATCTGGAGGCAGCCCTGATGCTCGTCCTCGATCCTGGGTCGTGGGTCATCGACCTGAGCGGAGCAGAGGTGCGCGCACCTGTCGACCCGAGCTTGGCCTACTGGCCCGGTCTCGACCGCTTCTGGGCCATTCTCGCCGGCTACCTCACCATCTTCGCCATCAGCGCCATGTACCTGCGCAGGGGCACTCCCTTCGCCAGAGGCAACATGCTGCAGGCGTGGGAAGCCGGTGTCATCGACACGCTTCACCAGGCGAGTGGCATCATGAAGGTCATTGTCATTATTAGCATCGAGATGCTGGTCTTCCCACTCTACTGCGGGCTTCTCCTAGACGCCGCTCTCTTGCCTCTGTTTGAGGACACGACCATCAAATCTCGCATTCTTTTCACCTACAATTTCCCTCTTACCTCGGTCTTCGTCCATTGGTTCGTCGGGACGGGATACATGTTCCATTTCGCACTCTTTGTGTCTATGTGCCGGAAGATCATGCGTCCTGGTGTCTTGTGTCAGCTGTGCCATACCTTGCTCTACTCGTCAGCCGTTGCTAACTTTTTTGCTTGCAGACTTCATTCGAGACCCCGATGACCCCGAGTTTCATCCCATCCGCGACGTGCTCGAGAGAAGCCTTACCACGCAGTTGAGGAAGATATTATTCTCCGCCTTCGTGTACGGCGCTCTCGTCATCGTCTGCCTTGGCGGTGTCGTCTGGTGCCTGTCGTACAGCATGCCAGGCGTGCTGCCGATTCACTATTCGTCGAACGAGCCGGTACTCGAGTTCCCGGTCGACCTCCTCTTCTACAACTTCCTCATGCCGCAAGCCGTCAAGGTGCTCAAGCCAGGCGATGGTCTGCACACCATGTACACTTGGTGGTTCCGCAAATGTGCCCGCGGTCTTCGGCTCACGTACTTTCTTTTCGGCGAACGGCGGATCGACGAGGAGGGCACTCTGCAGCTCCGCCCTGACTCCCCGAATCGCCAATCGCGATATAAGTCGCTCCTTCTGGAACTCAGCGAGCACAACGAGGTCGTTCCAAAGACGTGGCGGGACACTTTCGAGGGCGGCAATGCCAAGCCGAATCCGGCGCTATCGAACCGGGAAGAGCATGCGCTGAGAAGGAGAAAACGGCAGCTGGTGACTTCCGGCCAGCTTGTTCGCAGTGGACGCTTCGTACGAGCGCCTGCTTCGGACCGCGTCAAGATCCCCAAGGGTAAACAAGTCTTCTTGCACGTCTCAGAGCTCGGGCGGCGCAAAGACGGCAATGCGGACAATGACATCTACGCCTCGGGCCAATACCAAATGGTCTACATCCCGCCAAACTTTCGCCTCAGAATCTTCTTGTTCATCCTCTTCATTTGGCTTTTCGCGGCGGTGACGGGCGTCGGCATCACGATTGCTCCGCTCGCTCTGGGGCGGAAAATGTTCAAGGTGCTAATCCCGGAACACATTCGCACCAACGACATTTATGCCTTCAGCATAGGCATTTATGTGCTTGGCACCGCAAGCTACTCAGTTTTCTGCATGCAACGCATCCTAGCCGGCGTCCGGGGCTGGATCAATAGGGCCTGGGCCGAGGTGCTGAGAGGACACGCTCACAGACACGTCTTGTCCGGGCTCGCGCGCGGCGGCAAGCTCGTGTACGCCTACGTCTTCCTCCTCGTCGTGTTCCCGCTCCTGTTCTCTACGCTCATGGAGCTGTACATCACGATACCGTTGCACACATATATGGACCCACCCAAGGCAGCATCAGCATCGGCTGCGTCAACAGCGAAGCAGGCGGGCGACGCTGGCCGCCATACCGTCCGGGTCATCCAAGCCTGGACTCTGGGCCTCCTCTATTTGAATCTGGGAACCAGAATGATCTCGTCCCTCTTCCCTGAAAGCCGGCCAGCTCTGGCTGTGCGTACTGTGATGCGGCGGGGGTGGTTGCGACCGGATATTGGCATCCTGACCAGGGCGTTTGTCATTCCCGGGCTGGCGGTAGCGACGGTAGCGATGTTTGGCCCGCCTCTGATGGCCAGCTTGCTCATCAGGCTCGACGTGTTTGGCACCCAGGCCGGGGCCCCCGTGGCCATGATCTACCGACACTCGTATCCCGCGGCAGCGCTAGCGGCAGCACTGGCAAGACACGCGATCGGGATGGCCACAGTCTTCAAGGGCTGGAAGGCGGGAATACGCGACGAGGCGTATCTGATTGGAGAGCGACTACACAACTTCGGGGCCACCACGGCTGGGGTTCGCAAGGCAAAGAGAGCGTGGGGAGCAGGACGATCGAGGCTCTGAGAGCAAGCGAGCCGGGGCGCGCTCGCGAGTGCGCTCCTGTGTACAAAGCGTGTGTTTGAGAGAATTGTATAGCGTAGGGTATCGCAATGGAATTATGTATACAAAGGACTACGCGGGGTCATGCGCTTCTGCGCCTTGTCAGGTACTATGTTGATTGATGCCCTCAAGGTCACTGCTTATCGGGTTGGTAAGGTGCTATTCGTCTCGAGGCAGCCAAAGCCGAGGACGATTGTCATCCGGGTTCGGCATCTTCCATTTCCCACACGGCATGCGGCGGCATGAAACAGGCGAGCCAGGACTGGGGTTGGAAGCGGGCAATGCTGCGTTATGCATTCGGGTGTGGCTGTTCATGCAAGCCGCCCTCGTTTGGCCAATCCAAACACTCTAGGAGTGCTGGCTACCAAGTTGTTATACTAACACGTCCGAAAAACACGGTATACGGTGTTGACACGGTGACGACCGCCTGCAAGCTGGTATACCGGCGCACAGTGCGAGCACGCTGCGCTAACATAGCGGTTCCTCGGCTTGAGATAAACAAGATGGATCGAGAAAGGGGCGAGAAAGAAGATTGGTCTGCCTGGAAGTCTTTTTGTTTCTTTTCAACATCTCTCGCGTTGCATCAAGTCCTTATGACACTCTCCAATATTCGTATCCTGGCGACATGTTAGAAGAGATAGTACTAGCAGTAGCAGGTTCTGACAAGGTATCTTGGGTAGGTATTAGGTACCTTCGGGATCTCATGTGAAGACAGCCTCGTGAGACCTTGACTGTCATTAGTGTGTGGCTTTCATGCCAGCCACCCTGACGCCGAGTACCGTAAGACGTTGTGAACTCTACAGCGGCGCAACTTTAAAAGGGGCTGGCGTGTCGCGGGCGTGAGGCGGGCAATGAATTGCGGCGGTGAGGTCACTCCTCTGTAGTCCGTACTGTACAAGAATCTGACACAAGGTCAGATACGTACAAGGGCAGGAGTCGGGACACGGGATTATCACAGCACCCTGCTCCAAATATCTGGCATCAGCGTATTTCTGTGCATGCGTTCGTTCTCGATATCGTCTCCGCTATCTAGCATAGGACCCCGGGGGTTAAAGGCCATTCATCATGTTCTCCTGGGTTACCAAGGGTTCCAAGGTCAGGACGGGAAGCTGGATGCACGTGACTCGTACTGAAATACCTCCCTAGATACTCGGTACCTCTTGGGACGATGAATGCTGCCGTGGTTGCCCGTGACGCCAGGAGCTAAGCCAAAAGCGGAAAGGATGTTGCTGCCGCGCACCGCCAGGGAGTTGCAGGGGGGAGGCGGAAGGGCCTCAGGTGTTGCATCCATCAACACAGCGGCCGTCACGGGCAAAAACGTGCAACTGTCACCATCCGACGACAACAAAGGCTTCGTGGCCCGTGACAGGAGCCCAAGGTAAGGACAAAAGGTAAGTCCTACGGCGCCAGAGCGGGCAACAGTACCCCGACCGAACGACGCAACTGCCCTCGCACGCGACCGCCGACTCGTTGGGCGCCGATCGACCAGGCAGCATACCAGCGATTTGAGCGTTAGAGAGACGGGTGAGAAAGGCCTCGAAAACAAACGCTACGAAGAGCAGGCAGCGCTGACCTTGACCGGGGACGCAGACGACGCAGCACGCGCTCTGTCCGTCCTCCTCTCACGCTCTTCCTACCTTAGCCTCCCGGCTGTCTTCTGGGCAGGCCCTGTCCCGACAATCAACAACAAACAAACAACCGCCCCATTGCCACAGTCCGACGTCGTCCATCAGCGCCGGCGAGACGGTCATCGATTCCTCTCCAGCCCGTCTCTCGGTTGTTTCCATCCCTAGACCTATGGGCAACCTTTAGCCCAGCATCCCTCTCTCGACGTTCTGGACGTGTCCTGAATTCTACACCAACATGGCCGAACCGCCATCCTCGCCCCCGAGCGAGGCCGCCAGCGCTGAAGACGCCCTTTCCTGGTACAAATCCCAGTACGAGCTGCTCGAGTCTGAGCTGGCAGAGTTTCGCGAGTCGAGCCGCGAGCTCGAGCAGGAACTGGAGAAGGACATTGAGCGCGCAGAGAAGCAGGAGAGAGTCCTGCAAGAAAAGGCCGAGGCCCTGAGGTTCGAGGTGGAGGAGTGGAAGGTATGCCTGCAGACATCGGTACCCGCGCCCGCCTCCCGTGCCATCTGACTGATTGACTCCATGGGCGCAGAGGAAATACAAGGAGTCCAAGACGGAGGCCAGCGCCGCCCAAAATGCGCTCGAGAAGGAAGTCACCACGCTCAGGGACTCCAACCGCTCCCTGCAGCTCAAGCTCAGAGACATCGAAGTCGCCAACGATGACTTCGAGCGCCAGGCACGCAACACGACGTCGTCGCTCGAGGACATGGAGTCCAAGTACAACCAGGCCATCGAGCGCGGCGTCATGATGGAGGAGGAGATCAAGGCAGGCGAGCAGGAGCGGGAGAAGCTGCGCATCGAGTCGCAGAGGCTTCGCGAGGAGCTGGCTGACCTGAAGATCGAGGCAGAGCTGATGCAGGACAAGATCAAGAAGCACGAGGCTCGCCACCTGTCCAACATCTCGACCGACCTGTCCGTCCTCGAGTCGCCCACATTTGACAAGAACCCCGACGCCTCGCCCGACTCGGCCGCCAGCTCGCCCCTCGTCACGACGCCCCCCGACACCAAGACTCTCTGCGCGGCAGAGACCGTCTCCGACGTGCGCGACCCGCCATCGCCTCCCATGTCGGACGCCTCGGCCCCCGTGCCACGATCGACCTCGGCGGCCAAGCCGACGGCCAAGACTGCCGCCGGCGTCGCCCGCAAGTCTCGACTCCCGTCCCTCGACGGCAACGCGACGCCCAAGCCACGGTCCCGGCCGTCGCTGGGGACGGCCTCGCGGCCCCCTGGCGGCCGCGCCTCGGGCGTAGGTGTAGGCGCCTCCCTGCGAACCCCCGCCAACCGATCGTCCAAGGCGCGACCTGCTGGGCATAGGATCCCGGCGTCCAACTCGCTGTCACACATCCGATCCCTCACGGCCCAGATGCAGCGCCTGGAAGCCAGGGTGCACCATGCGCGCTCCAAGCTTCCCGCCCCGACCATGACGCCGCCGCGCGCCTCTCCCAGGACGGCCAGCAACGGCTCACACCTGCCGTCGACGATAACGATCCGTTCCCGGAAGCGCACCGCCGGGTCGGCGGCCTCGTCGCTGGCCGGAGACGAGACGACGCCGACCAATGCCGCCAGCCTGCGCGGCTCGACATCGTCTAAGAGCCACGTCCCGCGGCTCAGCACGTCGGGGGTGAGCCGGCTCTCGTTCGGGCCGCTGCCCAATCGCGGGCCCGAGTCGGAGATGAGCCGGCCGAGCTCCCGCGCCAGCTTGTCGTCATACGCCAGGCCGCCGTCGAGGACCGAGATGGTCCCCCCGCCGCGGCCCATGTCGCGAACGTCGCTGTCCGGGGCACGGACGCCGCTCGGCCGGCCACGATCCTCCATGAGCGGCTCGATGCACGGCCACTCGTCGAGCATTGGCCGCATGGACGAGGAGGCCGTCGACGACGACGGGGGCCGTCGGACGCCCAGCCGGAGAGGGACCTATTCGAAGCTGGAGATTGAGGCGGGCGCGAGCGGCATCCCGGTCCCGGGCAGCGGCATCCCCACGCCCAGTTCGAGGCGGCAGAGCGGCAGCCGGCGAACGAGCGCGGGCGTGAGCCGAGACGTCTCGGGGGGCCGGCTGAGCGCGGCGGGCGGTCGAAAGCTGAGCGATCTGGGCGAGACGTACTGAGTCCCAGGCAAGGCAAGGGCCACCCATCATCCCCTCTTCGTATCCAGATAGCCGTCTTCATCATCCTCTTCCTCCTCCCTTTGCACCCTTTCCCCCCTCTTGCGGCGACGACCCGGCTATGACGAAGGGGAGGGGCGCATCTTGCTGCGGACGCGACTGCGGTTGCTTTTCCTTGTTTTGACGACTGTGACGAACGGCGATGCGGGCACACTGGGATTTTTCATCTTCACCTTTGCTCTACTTTCTAGCATTTGCGTCAGGGAGGGGCGGGCGCGGGATAGCATGTGAGGCTCGGCACGGGGAGCGAGCGAGACGGGCAGGGATCGAGTGGTGTCGGATGCGGGATAGAGGAGCGCAAACGGGGCGTGTGGGCGACAAGGGGGCAAACGCGGCATCATATCTAAACGGCATCCTTCTTCTATAAGCCAGAGAGGCAGCTCTCTCTTCCCAAACTCGGCCAAACCAGACGCCCCCCCGCAAATTCTCGTTGTACGCATCGTCAGACCAAGTCGCAGGCAGGAGACAGGGAAAGAAGGACAAGGAAAGACGAGCAGACAGAAATATAGAGACAAGACAGCGGCAACATGCACGCGAGAGACAGCCCGTGATCCTTTTCTTGCACGCCACACACAAACACGCCCACTCATGCTCACTCCTTGAGGTACTTGAGCATCGCCTCCCGCTCCGCCACCGGCATCACCCTCAGCACCTCGCGCACGCCCTTCCACCCGGCCTCCTTGTGGCCCCGCACCAGGTCCGACACTTCGGCTGACAGCTTCTCCGCCTTGAGCGCCTCGACCTTGTCGCCGATCGTCTTGCGCTCCCGCTCGTACCACTCCGCCACCGCGCGGTCGTTCGCGTTCCAGCCCACGATGCCCGACCAGCTCTCCAGCAGCTGCAGGTTCCGCGCCCGCGCCTCGCTCGTCTTGGCCGCGCTGCTCTGCTCCTTGGGTGCCGAAAGCACGCTCGACGTCATGCGCCGCAGGATGTACTCCTCGTTGAGCCGCCGGCGCAAGCGCCAGTAGAAGAAGCGGCGCGAGCCCGTCCACTCGAGCGAGTCGCGGATCGCCCCCTTGGCCTTCATCCGTCCGGCACGGTCGTGCAGGTCCGCAAACTGGACCGCGATCTGCGCATACACCGGCAGCAGCTGCTTCTCCCGCTCCAGCACCTTCTTCTTGACCTCGGCCGCCTCCTCGGGAGACAACTTCTTGTCCTCGAGCTGCTTCCTCAGGCTGGCGTACGTCGGGTCCATGCGCGCCATGGCCTCGAGCTGCTTGTCCTTGCGGAACTTGATGCCGATGATGCCCTCGGGCTCGAGCACGCCGCCCCGGGCGTCGACGTCGGCGTACATCTCCATGGCCGTCGGGTTGATCGTCGGATCCACCACGACCCACGACCCGCCGCGCAGCTCGCCAAACGGTGGGATGTACACGAAAATGGGCTGCTCGAACTTGACCAGGGCGTCCACGATGAACGAGCCGTACTTCAACACCTCGTTGTACATATCGCGCTGCCCGCCCGAGAAGCCTCTCCAGTTGGCCAGGATCATCAGCGGCAGCTGCTCGCCGTTGTTGAAGTCGTTGATGGCCTGGGCTGTCTTGAAGGCCGAGTTGGGGTACCACACGCCGCCGGCTTCGTTGCTCACCTGTTCGATCGAGTCCGGGTTGGCGGGGTCGGCGGGCGTGATGTTCTCGACCGAGCGTGTCTCGACGGCAATCACGCCCATGGGGATGCCGCCCAGACGTGCGCGGCCCACGACGACGGTCCGCGCCCAGCCGCCCAGCGTCTCGACGAACGAGTCCTTATCGAATAGGCCGCTCTGGAAGCTGCCATCCTCCTCGTGCTTGCCGGCAATCATCCACCGCACGTCGTACGGCTGCTTCTGCGGCGGGCAGTAGCGCACGTCACGATCCCAGTCGTCGGCGCTCGGGCTGACGGGCACGGGGCCGTTGCGCTTCTCCGGCACAAACGACATCCACTCGACGATCCTCGAAACGCCGGCGAAGTCGTCGTTGGCCGTCATGTGGGAGACGCCGTTGCGGTACATGATCTGCGTACCTCCGAGCTGCAGGTTGGACGTGTACACCTCACGGCCGAGCAGGTTGTTGAGGGCGGGTGCGCCGGTCAGAATGATGGGCTGGCCCTCAATCTGCACGGCTCGCTGTCCGAGACGGACAAGATAGGCTCCGATACCTGGAGTCGTGTGTCAGACAGTCACCGCTTGAGGGAGCAAAGGACAAAAGTCGACTGATCGAACACGAAGAAGGGAAAGAAGTAACTTACCGACAGATCGGCAGGTGACGAGGGTCACCGTGAAGATGTCATTGTAGGCTCGGCTTGTGGCGCCGGCAATGAGACCGGATCCCCGCAGACACTCAACGCCCAGGCCGTCTTCCTGGCCGATGATGGTAACGATCTTGTGGCGCTTCTCGCCGCCCTCGGAGACCTCTTCGGTCACGACTTCATCCTTGAACCGCTCCTTGGTCTTATCGTCCAAGTACAGGTACCGGAATCCTCCTTCCTGCTTGGCTGCGTCGTTCCAGGCGACCTTGAAGTGCGGCATCAGCTCGTCTGCCAGGCCCAGGCGGGCGCCCGAGTTGGCGGACAGGTAGATGCGGGGGATGCCCAGCCTGCGGGCGAGCTCGGTGCACTTGTTGAAGAAGTTGTCCTCCTTCGGGCCGAAGCTCCCGATCCTGTAGGTGATGTCGTTGGCCACGACGATGAAGCGGCGGCCCGCGGGATACTCCGGGGTTCGGGCCTTGAAGATCCAGCCGACCATGCCGCACGTGTTGGTGCCGGGCTCGCGATTGACCTCGTCGAGATTGTTCTGGTCGTCCAGGACGAGCTCCGTGAAGGTGATGCACTCGCCGACCTTGGGCTGCTGCGATGCGAGGGCGGGCTGGTTCTTAACCGCCTTGACCCAGCTGTTCTGGATGGCCTGGCGGAAGAGCTCGGGGAAGTCGTAGACGTACTGGGTTCCCATCAGGTGGGCCTTGTACCGCTTGGGCTGGAGCGCATTCTTCGTCGCGTAGGGGGTCGAGACGGAGAGCAGGTGCAGCGGGCCCTTCTCCTTGGTGCCCCCGATGCTATGGAAGAGCCACTCGCCCTTCTCCGACTTGCGCTCGGCGTACATGTCAACGTCAACGATGTAACCCGACGTGTTGGTGACGACGACGCGCAGCGGGTAGGGCGTGCTCGTCTTGGGATCCGTGCAAATGATGCGGATCTCGACTTGAGCGACGCGCAGACGCCACCCACGGGCGCCAAAACGGTCCAAGAAGCCCTGGAGGCTCTGCTCCACCTGCTGCGGGTCGAGCGAGAAGACGGGCGTGAAGTTCATGAAGATGTGGTTCAAGTCAGACGAGTTGTTTCCGATGATCTCGAGCGCGTCAAAAATGTCGTTGATGACGCGGTCGGCCTCCGAGATGAGGTACTCGGCAGTCGGGATCTCGTCACGCAAACGGCCGGGTCGGATGACGGCACGGGTGAAGTAGCGCTTGTCCGTGTCCACGGCCTTGCCCACAGCCTCGTACACGTGAATGTTCTTGTTTTGCGTGAACACGGGCTTGATGTGGAACTTGACGAGGCGCGCCAGCTCAAGCTGGAAGGCAAGGGCTGGCTCGCTGTGACGGATGCTGTCGTCCTCCTCGTAGTCGGGGCCACGGAACGTGTAGTAGCCCGGGTACGAGCCGTCGCTGTGGCCGCAGATGAAGGTCAGGCGCCGCACGCCGCGGGCAAGCATCTCGCTCCTGTACTGCTGGACGATGGGTAGAATGCGGGCCATGATCTCCTCGTCGTCGCGGGTTTCGGCGTCGCGGACGGCCACGTTGATGACAGCCGACAGCTCGTCGTCCTTCTTGGCATCCTTCTTGACGGCGTTGAGCGGCTTGCGCTTCCCGCTGAGGTCGGCAAGGATGTTGGTGCCGTTGTGCTGCTTCTTAAGCTTGTTGTGGAATGCGATCGTCTCGAGCGCCTTCGGAATGAGCTCCTCAGCATCGTCGATGTACTTGCAAGGCACAATGATACCCTTGCGTGTAGGCTCGTCCTCCCATTTGCTGCTGAGGTACGACATGTCGCTGATCGAGTGGATACGCTTCATGCTGAGGTCGGAGCCACTGGGAGTGCCGGGGGTGGACGGCGCGGCGGACAAGAGCGGAAGACCGAACTCGGACTGGCCAATCTTGCGCAGCTGGAAGTCCCAGGAGACAAAGAGGGGAGAGTCTGTCTCGTCGTTGTGGTACTCGATCTGCTTGAGGATATAGGCACGATACGAGCGGCGGACGTAGACCTCGAGCGACGCCAGCGCGACCCAGGGATCCTCGTGAGCGAAGAACAGCGGGAGCACATCGAAGACGGTGTACTTGGAATCGACCACCTCCTTGATGATGTCGAGATTGGGCTCGCGATGGTCCCAGCCGCTCTCGCCGTAGCGCGACTCAATCACCGACGAGCGGAGAATGTGCTCCAGCTGAGCGGTACGCTCCTCCAGCGAAGGCAGGGAGCACTGGATCATGATCTCACGGGCCTTGAGGGACACCTTGGACGTGGTCCGGGATGACAGCTCAGTCAGCTTGCGCAGAGACTCGCGCAGGTACTTGCCAATGTTGCCCACGTTGGGCTTGTTGGGCCGATACTCGTCGAGGACGGCGAGCACGAGGGAGTTCTTGGCGCTGACTCGGCTGTGAGAGAGGACCATCTGCACCACCTTGCTGATGTTGTCCTTGTTCTGGTCACGCAGCCTGAGGACGACACTGTCCTCTTGGGCCTGGCTCAAAAACAGCTTCTCGACCTCCCAGTACGTGTCGAGCAGATTCTTGATGAAGTTGAGCTCGCGCACCTTCTGGCCGTCGGTGTACAGCTCGAGAATCTCGGTCAGCGGGGCAAGGGTGGCCTTGAGCAAGTCGGCGTCGCCCTCCGCCACACTCTCTTCGAGAAACCTGTAGAAGGCCTTGTGCAGCGCCTTGGCGGGGAACTCGACATGACGAGCCCTCGCGCGCTCGACAATCTGCACGAACTGGGCGTCCAGCTTCTGCGGCATGCGCGCATGCAAGGCCGAGAAGCGGGCGTTCCACTCGCTGTAGGGGAGCTCAGGATTCCTGAGGACCTCGATGAGCTCCTTGAGGGCGTCCGCCATGATGACAGAGTTGTCGTAACCCATCAGGATATTCATGGCGATGTCGCGCAGGACGCCGAAGCGCTGGGCGGGCTTGTTGCCGCCGACGACCGGCTCGCCGTACGCGGGCAGCTTGTCGACGAAGGCCTGGGCCTGCTTGACCCGGCTGGGGTCATCCAGGGCAAGAATGCCCAGGATGTCACCGGCCTCGAGGGTCGAGCCCGGCTGCTTAATGAGCTGGACGATGCCGTCCTCCTGGGCAACCAGCGGCATGTACATCTTCATGACCTCAACCTCGGCGAAGGTCTGGCCGGCCTTGATGTGCGCGCCGTTATCGACCGCGTACTGGACAAGCTTGCCAGGACTCGGGGTCCGCAGCTGCGTCGGGTCGTTCTCCTGTTCCAGCAGGCAGGTCTTGCTGTCAACAGAGAGACGGGTGGCGCCAACCTCTTCCTTCCAGTAGACGTTGTGGCTGTGGCCGTCGAGCAGGATGAGTAAGCCACCGTCACTGAGGGCGCGGACGCCGACTGAACACTTGGAGCCGTTGATGAAAAGGTGGTAGCTGTCGGCGCTGGCACGGGTGGCGGTGAACTTGTACCGAAAGCCCTCGTAGATGAAGTCGATGGTGAAGACGGTCTTGAGAATTTCCTTGGAGGGGACCTGGCCCTTTTCCAGGCCGGCGCGGTACTCGGCCAGGCAGGCTTCGCTGGCGATGTGCGCCTTGGTGGTGGCACCGCATACGACGGCCAGCATGGGGTCGGGGCGCTCGGCCGTGAGCCTCTTGGAAATGAGCTCGTCGAGCCAGCCGGTGGAGATTGTGTTCTCCTGAAAGTCCTCCGTCTCGAGAAGCTTGATCAGGTACTCGACCGTGGTCCGGAAGTCGCCGCGGATGCTGAGCTCCTTGAGGGCCACGACCATGTGCTTCCGCGACGCCTGTCGGTTCTCGCCGTAGGCGAAAATGTGGCCGAATTGGCTGTCGGAGAAGCTGTGGATGCCACCCTGTGTGCCGACGGAGAAGTAGCCCCAGACGTTGGAGCTACTCCTGAAGTTGAGCTCGTGCATGACGCCGTTGGAGGGCTTGAAGCCTTCGCCGGGATCCTCCGATGTGATCCGGCAGGCCGTGGTGTGCCCAGTGGGCGTCGGGCGGCGTTGGGACTGCGCGGTGCCCTCGAGCTTGAAGTCGTAGTCGATCTCGCTCGACGTCTTGGGGTCGACACCGTAGAGGAGGCGTATGTCCCGAATGCGGTGCAGGGGGAGACCCATGGCAATCTGGAGCTGGGCGGCGGGCAGATTGACGCCGCTCACCATTTCTGTCGTGGGGTGCTCGACCTGAAGACGGGGGTTCAGCTCGAGAAAATAGAACTTATCGTCGGCATACGAGTATAGATACTCGACGGTGCCGGCAGAGACGTAGCCGACGAGCTTCCCGAGGCGGACGGCGGCGTCCTCCATGGCCTTGAAGGTGTCAGGCTTGGCGATGGTGACGGGAGCCTCCTCGATGATCTTCTGGTGACGCCTCTGGACGGAGCAGTCACGACCAAAGAGGGAGATGTTGTTGCCGTACTGGTCGGCCAGCAGCTGGACCTCTAAGTGCCGGGCGTTGCCGGCCAGCTTCATGATGAAGATGGGGGAGCCGGGAATCTCGCTGGCGGCGGCCTTGTAGAGGGCCTCAAAGCCCTCCTCGTGCGTGGCCTTGCGGATACCCTTGCCTCCGCCACCCTCAGAGGCCTTGATCATGACGGGGAAGCCGATCTCCTTGGCCTTGGCCAGGCCTTCTTGCCACGAGGTGACGCAGCCCTTGGCGTAGACGGCGTCGGGAACGGTCACAATCTCTTTGTCATCGATCTCGACCTCGTCGACGCCAGTGCCGGACCAGGGGATGCATGGCACGTGAGCGTGTTGGGCGACGATGGTGGATGAAATCTTGTCACCGAGGGAGCGCATGGCGGACCCGGGGGGGCCGATGAAGACGATCTTGTTGGGAGAGGCGGCTAGCGACTCGGGCAGCTTGGGGTTTTCGGAGGCATGGCCCCTAGACGGCAGAGACTGTGATTAGCTGGGGGCGAACGTGGCAACCTGGCGGCGTCTGCGATCCGAGCGTCTGTCGGCCGGGAAGGAAGCGGAGAGGCGGCGGCAAAGGGAATTGAATGGCACAATTTTGCTTCTACTCACCAGCCGGCCCAGACTGCGTGAACGTTCATCCGCTCGGCGATATCGACAATCAACTCCACATTGGCGTAATTGTGGTTGTTGGTCCCGCCGGGTACCTCGACGTAGTGGTCCGCCATTCGGATATAGTCGGCGTTGGCCTGCAGGTCCTCGGGGGTGGCCATGACGGTAAAGTGGATGGCCCTCTCGTCGCCGAAGGTTTCGTACGCCCATTTTCGAACGGAGCGGATTTCTTTGACGGCGGCGATACCATTGTTGGCGATCAGAACCTATCGAGACGGAATAGCAGCCAAGCGAGGCGAGCCGTGGCAGTCAGCATCCATCGATGAAAGACGGGCCAATTGCCGCGAGGCTGGCTGCAGGAAAGGATTGCAGGGGCGAGGGCGGGCCTACGTTGGTGATGACGGTGTGGCCGTCGTTTTGGGCGACAAAGTCCTTGACCTTGCCGGCTGGGGCATTGGCCAGCTTGTTGCCTCCGATGAAGTGGTCGGCGATCCTGTGTTTCTCGGCGTACGACGCCTTGCCGTTGCCGTTGGAAACAGGCACCGTCCGGCCATTGACGCCATTTTGGTGACCCGCCGTGGCGTGCGCCATGGTCGCTGTGCAGAAGGGAGGACGGTGAGAGCACGGGAGAGCTCAGGAGCGGAACCGGTGCGAGGGGGGGGGGCCGCGGAGAGGCCAGGAGAGGATGGCAATGATGGGAAGAGCGTCTAAGGGGTCATAGACGGTCGAGACAGAGCTCTCGCGGAGCCTGTCGGGACGAAGACGAGGTGCGCCACGGCGGCCACAAGACGAGAATGAGGAGACGGCTCGAAGGCGGCGAGAGGCGGCGTCGGAAGGCTTTTGAAGGAGGAGGAGGAGGAGGAGGAGAAGGCGGTCGACGGTCGAGACGGAAGAGGAGGAGGACGGGAGGAGGAGGAGAGAACGAGGAGGGATCTGAGGAGGTCTGTGTAAGAAGCAAGTTCTAAGAATAAATGGACCGTCGAGGCGAGGGCGAGATACGGAGAAGCTTGTCATAAACTGTTGGGGCCAGCCCGCCTGGCACGGGGGAGGAGTCCCGGTACTTGGGGCAGGGGCCAGCAAGAAGCGAGCGCTCTCGTACCCGGTACCGACGCGCGGGAATGGATTGGGTGCAGCCTGTGCAGGGAAGGGGACCAGCGGCAGGGCCGCACAGTGTCGCCGAGGAGGGACCCCTGCGAGATTCTGCACGATTCTCTCTGCCTCTGTCTTTTCCTTTCGCTCGCGCTGAGAGACTTACTTCTGGTTGGACGTGCGCCCGGACGAGTCTGTTGACGCTTGCGCCTCCGAAGAATCCCGCGCAGTTGCTCGCTGGCTCGACAAAGGACAATCACGTCCACTTCGGCGGCATTTGCCCGGTCGGGAGGGCGAGGGAGCTTGTTTGCCGGACGAACTGCGCTCACTGCTCGGTCTGGACTGGGACAGGCGCCGAGGGCGAGGGAGCAGTCGGAGGGGTTCGGAGGGAGTCGGAGGGAGAAGAGGAGTAGGAGGAGAAGCTCTCGCGAGGGGGGCAGGCGAACGAGGGAACTGGCTAGGTTAAAAACCCGGCCGACGAGAGCGGCTTACACGCCTGCCACGAGGCATCACAGGGAACGGCGGGACCGACGGGACCAAGTCGTTCGTCTGTTTGCGCCAGCAGGGGGAGAGGAGAAGTCGAGAAAATGACGGACCCCTTGGATAGTAGCATCGGCATCATCAGCAAGCACCATTGCCTATTCCGGCTTTCGCTGGGGTGCATGCATGGACGGATGCATCGCAGGGCAAGCAGCCAGGCACCACACCCAGGGGTTTTTTTTTTTTCTTACAGTGGGTTACCAGCTTGCTGCGATGGAACCGAGAGGAACGACGGTCCGGCGCGTCAGAGGCTACCGCTGCGACTCGCGACGACGACGACGACAAGACAGGGGGGGGAGAGACCGATAAACTGGCCGTCTTCCGCTTCCGCCCGCCGACCCGTCCTCCCTCGGTGACGGGCCTGCCCTCTTCCGCCTGCCGACGGACGCCCCCGAGCGGCGGTTGTTGCCTCGGCCTCTTAGGTCTGCCTCCGCTGCTGCCGCCACAGCCGACGGCGGAAGGAATTGCGGTGGTGCGTGCGTGGGCGTGCTTGCGATTCCCCGGCCTCAATCCAGCACTTCTTCCGCGCCCTCTTCCGCCATCGTTGTTTGTTTCCCTTCAATCAACTTTGTCTCGCGCCGTCGTCGATCAACTGGCCTACCTACCTGGAAGCTTTATCGATAGGCATAGTGCGACTCGCCTAGCGCAAGCGGCTGTCGCTCCCGGAACCTCGCTCAGCTGCGCTTAAGACGGCAGGCAAGACACACGGGCAGTCTGAGCGAGGGAGAGGGCCAAAAAAAGAATATCAAATCGTCTCTCCTCCAGCTTCTCCGTTTCTGTTCGCGCCTGCGAGCCTTTTGTTCCTTGGCGCGCCGGACTGCCGTTGCTTTGCTGCTGCTGCGTTGCTGATGCTACAGGCACGCACTCGGTCGCGCTCCTTCTGGACTCAGCCCAACTCTATCGCATAGCAGAGAGCCGGCCGCCAGCCAATCACAGGCCCCGCCCTTCCCTCCTTTCGAGCTCGTCACATAGCAGCAGCGCATAAACCTCGCTCGGGCTAGCCCCAAAGACTATTGTATTTTTGTGCTGAGGCATCCTGGCAAACGGCCCGTATACCGATCTTTGCTGGTATGCGCCTCTCATATCACTAGTACTTTGCCAAAAGTAGGCCCTCGGCCTCGCTGGCGCTTCAGAGCGCCCCCCACTTGGGCCCCTCCTTTCCGGCCTCGCAGCGCCCCGTCGCCGTCCGAGCCGCTCTCGTTCCTTTCAACCTCAACTGCTTCAGGCAGGCCTGCTTCTGTGCCATCCAATCTGCTACCAGGTAGGAAAGAATAGGCAAGGACAAGGGCAGGGTGGCAGCCACATCGGTAAGATGCAGAACCACGTAGTTACCACAAGGCCCAGTTCCGAACCCATTACCCTATCACGTAGGGCCGTAGGCAGTAGTCGAACTTGTCGATGCGCGTCGTATGAGTAATAACCACCTACCTACTAAGGTACCTGCGCGTCATGTGAGTAATAACCACCTACCTAGGTAGGTAGTACCTACTGAGGTACCTACTTGCGTGCTAAAGTACCAAAGTACGGCTCAAGTCCCGGCCATCGTCCCGTGTCCAGAATTCAGGACTCGCTCTCTCTCGATCATCTCGCCCTGAACATCAATATAGACACGCGCACTCTGTCGACACACTTCGTCCTTGTCGAGCAGGCTCCGTCCGTCCATCAACTCAATACCTGTGTTCCGCCCTCATTGTCTTGTCCCCTTCTCCTTAACTCTACCACCGCCCTTCCCCTGTATTCGTACCCCTACCCCAATTGTTGAGCCGCCACCACCATTGAACCGTCCGGTCCCAACCTCGCATCCCTCCATCTCATCCCTCAAAACCCCCGTCCCCAAACGCCCCTGTCCCCGGCCCACGGCACCGCCGAACGCCGTCTTGTGCCCCAACGTGAAATCCCGTTGCCCAGCGGAGCTAATCGACAACCTCCACCTCCGCTTCTCCCCATTTCTTCCTCATCCTCCGCGGCTCCATCCCCGCTTCGGTCGGGAGATCCGTTGCTACATGTACCGATGCTACCAGCCCAATGTTGAACAGGACTCAATTGTATCCATTGATCCTCCCCGCCCCTTGTCCACGTCTTTTGAGCGACCGGATCCCACCGACCCCTGATCATCCTTGCCGGGGCCGCTCAATCTGCTTCGCATCTCATCTCCTATGTATCCTCCATCTGTCAAGATCGGCTCGGAACATTGACAATTGATGTCTGGTCCTATCACTCACTGCCAACATTGTCCTCGCTCACCAGGCAGCCCTGTCGCCTCATGACAACGTGCGCACCTACCACGCCACCCCAGCCAAGGCGGAGACTCGTAGCGCCCACAAAGATAGCATCAGTTTCTCATAACATGACGTTCACAGCGAGGCGAGTAGGACGGCTCGGAGGCGGAACTCAATACCAATTCTTCGCAACGTCCCAGGCAAATTGAAGCCGCTGCCCGCATGCTTCAACAGCCACAAGTTCAGCGGCAGCGCCCAAGACGGTGCGGGCCTCGACAAATTCTCGCTTGGCTTTCAATTCGTTCAAGGAGGAACCCGCGTCGGGAGACCTTGAATGCCGATGATTGAGATCACCCCTCGTTCCCCAAACCCGCTTCTGCGGGTTCGATGCCATAACGCGTCGACGAAAGCGACCATTGAATGGCCATTGCGCTCGCCACCGCAATTTGGCGTTCCGCGGGCTTCGTTGCCCTGTAAGGAGCCTTCTCCTCCACTTTCCAGCCAATGTGAGGTATCGCATGCCTACTTCTATCCAACGTACGACGTTCCATCGCGACATCTTCCGAGTCCTCGTCAACGACAGTACAATGTGCGAATCGGCTCTCTTAATCCGTCACATGAGCAGATTGGCTTTGCAACCCTGCGTCGACTCCTACTTTTGAACAATGGAAGACTGAATGTATCCGCCGTTCCGTCCATGCCGCTTATGTTAAAATTCATGTACTCAACGTACATGTCTCATTGTTACTGACTGCACAGACACGACGCTGAACGCCCTCCAAGTCTGTACATGTATCTGACTCGCAGGACGAGATACCTGTAAGGACACCTCTAGATGCAACATTGATGATTGGCGCCGGCAAGCAGCTAGCAATCGGTCAACGTGGCCCGACCCGCTTCCTCGATCCGTTTCAGGTTCTTGGCGACATCCTAAGATTCCCCCTCCTAACGGGACATTATACCTGCTGCGAATAGGCGAGTGGCTTTTGTTTCATAGGTTGTCTTGTCGAAGACTTCAATCTCAGCCTCCGGCGTAAAGGGTGATAATGCCGTTTTGAGAGTTCCCGGCAGGATAACTCGAGATTCCTCCTGTGCTGTAGGATATTTTGTCAATGATCAAATCTGAAGTCGGGCAAACTTGTCGATGCACGGCAAATGGGCTAAGAACCGAAGGCCGTCATTCGGATCTCGCTCTTTGCCTTTGTCCACGCGTCAACTAACAATACAAACACCCTGTACATCCTGACAGCATCCGGTCGACCGAACTGAGTCATCAAATTCACACCTCTTGTAGAACGCGCGAGAGGTATGAAGCTTGTGTCCAATATAATGTATCTGTAGGAAGTTGACGGCAGCTGATCAGTTCTTGCGACTGCAAGTTACAAAATGGCACATGCACTCACATTGCAGTGAAGAGAAAGGAAGGGTATAAGTAAAGCTCCACAATGACTATGCGGGTCTCAACCTTGAGCTCGAACAAGGGCGGAGTGTTGAGTCAAAGGTGACCAAATTTGAATGCATTGTTCGAGCAAGCAGCTCTCCGGAACTCCCGTGTCCAGACATATTACGCAGTTGGCCAAGCTGTGTCAGAAGATGGCTTTTTTTTAATCATCGGGGACCAGCTCCTGCAAGCCGGCCTTTGCCCTCTTCCCTTCCCGCAGCTTTGATAGAACGGTCTCCGTTTTAGTCAACGGTCAGGCATGTTGTAAGAGGTGAGATTTATACGTTAAAGGCATCTTTAGTAGATGGTGTTAGGATCGGATGTTGGTCACGATCAAGGCCGACATGAAATAGGAAATCAAGAGAATCGGTGACTAGTCCCCAGACTTGGGCTCGAGCCTGCTTTCATAGCAGTTCAGCTGCAGGTAATGAATGCGCCAAAGATTCCCGCGCCAGACATCGCTTTCTGGCACTCTCGCGTACGGAGTCTAGACACGCCTTCTCTGATGAATCTCTTCGCTGCGGCAAAAGTGTATTCAGCAGCACGCGGCGTGACCGCCACCACTCGGCGAGGCACCAGCATGCTTTCCTTGTGCGCTGCATATAGCGAAGAAGATGAGAGAGGTGGGCGGGGGTATACTTGACCTCATTCCTCCTCGACCAACGGCGCTGGTACTGATTTCACTAAGATCTCTCCGAGTCGTAGTAGACCTGGGTCGAATTGGCTGCGTTGTTCGCCCTCCACGAAGTACGAATGAAAGAGTGGAGCCGCTCGGCTCATGGTGCAGTCGAGGCATTCGTCTCCGTGCATACCACAGTAGAAGTCAAGGAGACAGAGTATACAGAATAAAACCGAAATTGAAATATAGAGAAGGAAGGGGGAGCGGTAGGTAGAGTCCTGGTGCTTCTCCTAACCACTAGACTCAAGCACTCTATTTGGGTCAGACCATGATTTTGTGAGACCTCTCGGTTACAGAGCTTCAATCTTTCGGCCGTGTCGAGATAGAACTGTAGAGTTGGAATAACCTCGGTCCAGGGGACTTCCTCTACGTGCACCGAGTCCGTCATATGAGTATATGTATGCATTCGGGAAGTCGACCAAGAGTTCCCAATTAGGTGGCCTGGGCAGCTGCATTTGGAACTGTTCGTCTTGACCGAACGCTCGACGGCGCACCCATGGCGATAACGACAAGAATTCGCGTGCTTTCAAATTCTGTGCGGCGGCATGCCCTCTACTGAGGATTGAATCTGGTATCTTGACACAACTAAACTAGTAGAACGGCGCAAATGGTGCCGCCTTTTTCGTTGGTTAATCTCTGCTGCTTGATGTCCAAGAAACTGATTACTCAGAAAGCCCTTGCTGATCAGCATTGGGTCGACTCGGTCATTTCATGTCTTTTCCTACGAGGCCACTTACTCCGCCCGGCTGGCTGCGGCTGTAGGGTAGGAAGCTATCTGCTGTGACATGGTTCCTGGCCGGATGATCGGTCGAGGAGACGCCCGTCCGTTAGAAGGTGGTAACTTCCATGTTGAAGACGTAAAACATTGCGAGACTGACCACCGATGAAGAAACACACGACATCAAAAACAACATTGAAGTGGCGAAGTTGCGGATTTCCACGCCCTCGTGGCGCGAGGTTGGCAAAACAAACCGAAGCAAGCAAAGGGGTTGATAGGCGAGTGTACTTTTTCTATATTAAGGTACCATAGAAACAGGACGACCATATGTGTGGATGGGGTGGTATGTGTTCATCAACATGAACATTGAATGTTACATGACTTCGGGCTTAGCCGTCAATTGGCCGATACACCGACCAGACCTGCATAATTGACTGAGCAGACCTTGCGAATCAACTCAGCCAATGGGTCCTACGTCATCAAGTCCGGGGAAGCGTAGACTTCAATATACGTAACATCGTAGCCCCAGAAGCCATGCGCTCATTTGATGCCGATTGCTACGTATCAATTGATACATACAGCAATACATACAAGTGTAGGTAGGCTCAACAACCTCCGCAATGCTCCCGAATGTTCGGTATTAAATCGTTCAATGTTCCTTAGCCTTGATTACTATCCTCTCCTGTCTTCATGGTGCTGTACAATTTACCCCAGCAACATGAATGCAAACACCAATGATGAAGACTGTCGCTTCAAGTACACGCACGTGGAGACATTGATGGTCTTGATATCCACGCTCATGCGTGTATATGTACCGGACAGCACGAGCTCTCGCGGCCTTGAGTCCAGAGCACTCAGACTCCGGTCTGCACCCCATTAACAGCCGTGATACGACACGGACCCTGCATTCAGATGAAGTTGCAACCATTGCTGCAGACGTCGCATCCCTGGTTGTAAAATGGCTGGTCCAGCAAGCTGGTGTTGTCACGTGATCAGGCTGCTTACGACATACTACCAAATCGAAAGCAACGACAAGCCGCGGCATTCAAAGTCCGCCATTATCGTTCGCGCCCGTTCACCTCGCAGCGCCTATTGCCGAATCCTTTTATCTACGCCTACCTATTCTCTTCTTCCCCCTGCTCTCAAATTCTCACCCTCTCTATTTCACTCTCCTGCTCTCTCCACTGTCTCGCCATGCTCTCCCGTGCCGCTCTTCGCACCGGGCCTGTGCGCCGAGCTTTCGTCTCTCGCACCGCTGCAGCCGCTCCGGCTGTTCGCTCCTCGTCACAGTCGCTGCAACGAGCAGTCTGCCGTGCGACGCTTCCCCTATCAAGCGATGCGCACAGCCGGAGTAGCTACAGAAGCGACAAGCGAAAATTTTCCTCGTCGACCCCGATCGCCAACGACCAACAGCAGCAGCAGCTGGCACAAGAGGAAGACGATGGCATGACGGCCGCCGAACGCTCCATAGCCGACCTCCTAGCCGCCAAGCTGGAGCCTACGCATGTGCTCGTCCAGGACGTCTCGGGCGGCTGCGGTACCATGTACGCCATACAGATCACGTCGCCGCTATTCCGCGGCCAGTCGCTGCTCAAGCAGCAGCGCATGGTCAATGCCACCTTGGGCGACATTGTCAAGTCCTGGCATGGTGTGCAGATTCGCACCTTAGTCCCCCCTGGCAATGGTTCTTGAAATTTTTCTCCCTGCCTTTGGTAGCGTTCAAGTGCAGACTTTGCCCAGACGTCTGGACACCGGAAATAGAGAGAGGTATGCCTTCAATAACGAGAACTTCCTCCTTGACCAAGAGTTTCCGAGGGCCATTACGCCCGCCAACTCTTCGTACCCACACTTTTTGGTATCGACTTCTCTGACTCTGCTGTTTAATCCAGAAGATACTCTCTCCCTGCTGCTTCGTAGCTGCCTGTAGCGTTGAACCCATTCATTATCGCTAGCTTGATCGGATGCCGACTAGCCGCAAACGCGATAACGAAGCCAGACAACGACTCTCCGAAGCTTTGTTGACACTTTTGCTCCTGCTTGCTGGCCTTGGATGCTGGCCTCATCTGCTACATTGGGTGGCTTGAACAGAGCGCGCTTCCCTACGGGAAGTCGTGAGGCAATGCTGGAGCACGGGGATCTAGTAATATTGTTGTCTTGCAAGGCTCATCACCGCCATTGTGGACGCATCTGCTCTCGATCCGATCAATATTATCAGCTTCCGGCTCTACTGCCATTGTCAGCTTGCTTTCCTTGGACAAGATCATGTTCAAGCACATCGGTCAGAGCCCCCCAATGTGGGTTATCTTACCGTATTTGAGGTCCCTAGTTCAAAAAGCCAGGCCGCTGACAGGGTCCCTTCATATTTGAGACTGGCACTTGCGCATCAATCCCTCCCATCTTACACTGAATGGTACTTCCGCAGAAGGCGGAAACGGCTAACGTAGTGCGTGCTACGCCGGAATACCGCAATGCAGTTCGCTAGGAACATGGATCTTCTCAAGGACTCATTGACTGCCGCGCCAGCACATGAGTCGCCCATTGACTTCGTAACCCGTGCGCAGTGGATTATATTTGTGATCATCCGACGTACGGGGGATCTTTTGCGGGCTTACAACTGACTCGACTTCCGCTGCCCGGTATTGACTCTGTCCTTACTTGTCATTTCTTGATAAATTGTGAACTTGGCTCAGTCCTTTCCCCGACGCATTATGCCGTATACATGGCGTGAATTTTTGCTGAAAAGGTTGCCGCCGCTTGTTTCTCATTTTAAGCTACGATCTTGACCAGCCAGTCTATCTCCGCGAATCATCAAGCTTGGGGATGGTGTTCCTTGGTCCGAAGAAACTTGACTCAAAAGTCACTGTTCTGCCTGAAGCTCTCTCTCTCTCTCTCTCTCTTCCTCAATGGATTTCGAACGAAAGCGAGGTCGCGATTACTACGACGCTATGTCTTTGCCTACATGCAACCATGACGACGTCGGCCTGACACATCAACACCTAGGCCGATATTGTCATCTGAAACGTACCCAGGCTTGGGGAGCCCCAGGTCCGCGACTGCTTCCTTTGAGTCGCCGTTAAACCTCGCACCCGCTGTCATGCCTTTTTCTCGGAACTTGAATCACGACCATCGCGAGAAGATGCCAGATATTCTCGGTCCACAAGGCCGTAGTATTCTCTGCCACGGGCGACTGGACTTCCAGCCTCGCATAGCTTGACGGACTTGGCTTTGCGAATCGGGTCTGGAATATGACGTGCCTGAGCTCGGCAACACCTGACCTTTGGGTTCGGGCTTCTTTTAGCTTCAAGATCTGGACCCAGCCCTCTAGCATTCCTGGCATGAACGAAGTCAAGATCAATTCTGTCGGCTGCTTAATGCCCTCAAAGCCGACTCAAAGCGACCTAAGAAAGTATCGCCAAGACCAGCTGGCTCTGCCAGCCGGCCAGCGGCCTGCCGGGATGTGGATAGGTACGATGACGATGAGCCTCAGAAGGTCAGACTCCTTATGAACTGGCATGGATTAGCGGACTGTGCAATAGTGACTTGGCCTCTTCGGTCTAGAACCCAGCAAGAGGCATACGAATCCTTCATACCGACACCGGTCCTCTCCATTCTAACACGTGTTCTATATTAGACATGGAGAGAGAAGAAACTGGCAATTTTGCCTAAGTGATGATGTCTGTGGTACCGGCCAGTGCATGTATGCATGAATATTGGCCACAAGCGTGTTCGGCGTCTGCTGAGCTAATGCCGGTCCCTGGAATTGGTCGATAGTGTCCATCGCGATGCGCCCAACTTGCCTCTTGTCATCTCCGTCTCGTCAGCACGACTCGCCTGGTCTCGTCGCAAACGAGACTTCTCAAGTGTGAAGTTGGACAAGAGAATCTAATGGACATCTGCCTGTCTACATTCGTACATATGTTGGCTGCAAGCATCTGCACTCACGGTTCAGTGCATGGCGCAATGGGTGGATAGATGGCAGGCGACAGTGCTGAATGTGAACTCATGCAAGCCAGAAACAGGTTGTTTACGCTTCTCATATGCAGGTCCGAATTCGTGTTGGCACGGGACAAGATCTAAGCTGAAGATTTCCATCTCCTCTTTCCCGTCCGCCCCCCCCTCCAGATCCTTCTACAGCCAATTGATCGCTTGAAATGCGGGGATGTGCAACCAGATTTGGCAGGAGGCAAAACCTGGATTGGAGCTGAACAGCGGGGAGGGGGAAAGGGAGGGATTGGAGTGACAGCGGTTGGACAGGCGGGATTATGGATAGGAACGCCTGGTCGGGCGGCTCCATGTTGTCCTGGTTCACGAGAGGAGGCATACGAGATAGTGCCACCGTGGAGTGCGCGTGGAGAGGATGTAACGCCGGGACGTTTACGCATTGAGTTCTGAATCCCCGTTTCGACCGCCATTGATCGTCACTCAATTTCGCCTGCATCGTCTCCATCGATTGGGGCTGGAATCTTATCGGTTCATCCGACCACGGTGTAGAATGGCGAACAAGTCACAAGACGGAGATAGACGATTGAGGAAGCGAAACGAATGGCAACTGCTTTATCAGCTGCTGGACACCGCGGCTCCGATCATCGGCTGCAGCCCAGAGAGGCAGGAGAAAGGAGATAGAGGTGTAGGTATCTGCTTCGAATGCATGACGGCGTCCCGAAGAAGTTCGTTGGACTGCGGACCGCAGTCGAAGCAAAGACAAAACTGGGCCCATCCAAACAAAACAAGACGGCGTTATCTCTCCTCTTAATTGAGCTATATGAAGCAACGATGATTTTTCGTTCAAAAAAAAAAAAAGAGAAGGGGGGGGGGCATGGAAAGTCTGGCGAGTTGCTCTTGGCGTGCACGGAGCGACTGGCCGAGCCGCTCCGGCCGTTGATGGTTCTTTGCATGATGGCTGATGGCCGCAAAGGTTCCGTTCCCCAACTGGGAAGGAGAACGTTTTACACGTAGGAAACAAGGTGCTTCTGCTTTGCTCCGCTATTTCCGGATCGACGGCAGCTGGTGGTGGTGGCCGGATTGGCCGCAAGAAGAGGCCAGACTCTCGCCGACGACGGCACTTATTGGTATATGAGCAAAGGGTATCCCGGTCGGCACATCTGGAGTGGCATTATGCTTCCAGCGGAGTGAGCCATTCCGCGCGTGCTCCATGACCGAGAAATCCATGTGTTTGGCTGATACAATGTACAATGGGGAAGAGACGAAAGAAAAGCGACTGTCTCAGGCCGTAGGGTGGAAAAGGGCCCTTGCAGCCGTCGAGTGGTCGAGTGCGAGTACGACAGATCTGCGAGGCAGTTTGGTGCCAGACCGGGCTACTGGGTTTTAGCATGTCTCTGGAAGCTGGTCTTTTTGCTTGTTCCTGCTCGTTTTCGCTCTCGGTGCTCTCGTGGAGTGTTTGGGGGAGAGGAGTCAGAAGACAAAGACATGTATTTTGAACTGAGAGACAGGTACTTTAAGCCTGGGAGAAACAGTGAAAAAGAAAGGCACAAGAGCAAGTAGCCCCAAGACATGGATGAAGCCGGCACAGTTAAGCCAAAAATAAAGGGTAATTTCGTACATTTTATTGTAGTCGCCGAGTGAGTGGTGGTACAGGCCAAGGAAAAAGAAGGCTCAAGCGCTGCTGCTTGACTTCATGTTTGACGCCACGCGTTGACATCTCTAGGCTGCCAGCAGTCGTGGGGGCAGCGCCAGGGAGGGGTATGCGTGGCGGCTCCAGAGACATCTCGTCAAAAGGTTAAAGAAATTAATTAAAGAAAAAAATGAAAAACGATGGGTGAAAAATGCCGGTCTTGACCCTTAGACTGCCGTTGACTTCGACACGTATACAGTAACGGGGCCACGATGTGTGCTATTTCTTCTGCTGTTCGGTGACTTTGGCGGGCGGTCAGTTCAATAGAAATGGGAGATTTTCACAATGATAGGCAGCTCCTTGCCTCTCAATGCCGGGGGAGACGCAGGGAAGACAAAACAATAGCATGGATAAATAAGACGAGGCCAGGTCGTCTCCTCGAAGGATCTGGTCCTCGTGCAAGACCGTCTGCCTCGCCGCTTGTCTCGGCTTGTATGAAGCCTGAACGACAGCGTGTTGGGCACTTGATGTCAGGCTACAAGTACGCCGTCGGCGAAACGAGACATGGGCAGAACAAAGGGGGTGTGGTGGAAAAGAGGTCGAGAGACAGGGCGCATGCGCGGAGAGAGCCGAGCCAGGCCGGTCGTGCCCCCCTTGACACGGTGCAGCCAGAGCCGGCACAGCCTGTGCTTGTGCGTACGGGTAAGCCTCAGGCACGGGGCGAGGTAGATGAGGCCACGAGTCGGAACACGTCCCAGTCGTCGATCGGCAGGCGGTCGTGGGTTGAGGCAGGGTTTGGGGAGCCGTCGAGATAGCGACCAGGGAAGCCATTTGTGCCGTGTTTGAACGACACAGGAGAGACTGGCACCAAAATGATGATATACATACATCATGTCTTTGCAATGAAGTAAGTCTCCTACCGCGTAGGTCGCGATATATAGTCAGTCCCACCAAGAGAGCCGAGATTGTGTCGCCCGAGGCCCTCTCCCGGGACTATCAACTTGGCGAGGGAGGTTTGCGTACAACAACAGGGGCGAGTTGTCATATCGTGAGAGAGAGGCAAGTTGTTTACAAACGGAGAGGAAATCGAGTGATTGAGGGCAGGCAGTTGACGACGACAGGGCGACTCTTCCGGCCAGGCCCTCCGCTGTTTGGCAACGCCTGACTCAGACAAGATACGGAGCCGGCCCCTTTCTTTCTCGTCCACGAGAAACGAGGGGGATGCGAGGGAGGGCGCGCACATGGCGTGCGACTCCGCACTCTCATCTAAAAGGATGGACGTTGGATTGCATCGAATACTGCAGGTACGGAGGGCACCGCTTCAGGACGATGACGCCCGGCCGTCGCCGATGAGGGACGGACAGATGGCAATGCCTGCAGGGCAAGGAATGCTTGCATCATCATGTTAAGAAACAGGGGGGTTCCACTATTTACAGCGACATGTTGTGCGGGTGCATCTTTCCCCTCTTCACGACTCCAATACATCCATACGCTCCCGAACAAGAAGGTTGTTAATGTCCAGTCTGGTCGTCCAGGCGTCTGGCGGTTTATGGCCTCGCTCCTTGACACTAGGGCAGGATGGGAGCGTGGCCCGAACAGCACGTCATTACATGTAGGCGGCGAGCGGCTGGCCGCATGTCTGTGCGCTGGAGATTGTGAGAGCCTCTTAGGCGCGTGCCGCATCGCCCGAGATTCTGTGTAAGTCGAACGGGTCAGGCGCAGCAGTTGGGGGAGCGTTGATAAGAGACCGAGCGCGAGCAGGACCCGCGCCCTCTCCTGCCCGCCTCCCGAGGTCTATGTATGTCTGCTGCCAGGAACCAGTGAGAAATGGAGCCGTGCAGGCGGGACTGGCGGACGGGGGTCGCGAACGGTTCTACGTGTACACGTAGATAAGCGGGCACGACGCCTGGCAACGGGAGCCGGGAATTCGGGGTGGCGAGGAGGAAGAGGACGATGACGATGATAAGGCAGGCAAGAACAGAAATGGGCCTCGACGGCGTCTGCGCATGTTCCGTTCGAGCCGCTATGGCGAGGAGGTGGCGAGGGCGAAAGTGGACATGCTGTATGTGCAGTACATGGCAAGACGAGGAACACAACCTGGGGAACAGACAAGCATTATCTGGCTTCGTCAAAGGATCCCGGGCCCCGGACCTGTGATAATTGCCGACGTTATAGGCCCAGCATATGTGCCCAGGCTCCGAATGCGGACCTACGGGAGGGGGGGTCTACTGGCGTCGTGCGGACTCCCGGCTGCGGACTCCCGAGGCGTGGGGCGTTCCTGGCGGGAAAAGAGCACGTCGTCCTGGTTGGCAAAGCCAGGCTTTGTGTGTGTGTGATTTGGAGGCTCGCGGTACGTCGTGCACGGGAGCGAATTGATGTATTTGCGGAGATTTTCGTTGTCGAACAAGTTCATGGAGATGGCGATCGACGCATCACGATCAAACAAAAGCAAACGACGACACACGGTTATCGCCGACCTATTCTCTCTCTCTTACTTTCTCTCTCTTTCTCTCTCTTTTTTTCAAGGTACTTTCCCCCCACGTCGTCTCAGCATGTCGAGTGGACTGAAAATGTGACAAAAAAAAAAACAGAAACGTCCCGGGAGGCAAGCATGTGCCACTTAGCGTTATTGACGGGGAAAGGCGTGAGCTTTGAGTCGCGCGGGCCGGTTCCGGGTCGGGAGGCGGCGGCGGCGGCGGGAGAGGGAGGCCGAGACTCAGTCAAGGAGGATAAGGGGGAGGCGGTTCGTTGGTTGACGACAGCTCCCGAAGCAAACAAACAGATGAGCTTGGTCCAAGTTGCCTCGTCGTGCGGGAGCGACGTCTGGTTCCCAAAAAGGTGGGGGCAAAATCAGGGCATCGTTGATTTGAAGTGAGAGAGATTTGGAGGTGCGACTGGAAGGGGGGGGGGGGGCGGCGGCTCAAGGGATAGAGGCAGCCTCACCTCCATTGAAGGCGCACCGCAGACAGAGGGGGAATCGTGATCGGATCACGGTTGCAGCGAACCTCTTTCGCTGCATCCTGACACCCTTCTTCTCTTTTCCCCGCAGTCCGCATGGCCCTCCGACTTTGCTTGCCCCCCGTGCTCTCAGCAGGCCGGCCGAGACTATTCGTGTACGTACCTACGCAGCTTCTGCCCCTAGGAAGCGGAAGAGAGACGAGTCGAGAGGCAGGCTGGGCTTTTGGATCCCGTGATGGTGGGACCTGCCGTCGATCCTCTCGGCCGGCCCGAGAGAGGGCCAGCGGAGTGGGAGGGTGGCGGGTGAGGGGAAGACGGAAAATGTAACGCGGCGTTTGAGGCTCTAGATCTCTTGATGCTTTCACACACACACACACACACACACCCTCTCCCTCTCCCCGTTTCTCTTCCCTCTCCCTCCTCTCTCCATGCTGTCCGCTACTTCTCTTATTCCTGGTCTTGCCCTCTCTCGGTCACGCACCGGGTCCCGAGGGGCCAGACCACCCAGCGGAGCCACGGGGATAGAGGGATAGAGTCACAAGGAGGCGGTGGCGTTGGCCCATCTCCCCCTCCTTCCCCTCACCGCGGCCGTGTAAGGCGGCCAGGCACGCGGACGGGGGCTTTATCTGCGCAGACGCCCAGGGCCCGGCCATGCCGCCTGCCTGCCTGCATGAAGATATCCATGCGCCCGCATCTCCACGTATCTCGACAGCACGGACAGTTTGTCTGTATGTATGTACGTATGTGTATGTGCAGCGTGTGTGTCTGCATGGCACAAACGAGCCAATCCGTGTGCTCGATGTCCCCCGATGCTACGCACCCGACTGTTCATGTTGGCTAGCATCCCCAAAGCCAATCCCGGGCGGCACTACCCGCCGCACCACTAGATTCGGCTCGAGATTCGGACTCTCCTTTTTGCAGAGGGCCGGCTCACGGCCCTCAAGCCTCCCCTCACCAGCCCAGCTGTGGATGTAGGTATGGATGTAGGCATGTAAGCTCCATGGCCTCTCATCCATGTCCCGCCTGGCCCCCATATCAAGGTGAGGCCGTGACACTTGCCCGATCGGGTAGGTGGCTTGGCCCGGTTCCCATCCCCGTCCATCGGGGCTCCAGTTTTCCCACCTCCGTATCACGGAGGGGGTCCCGAGCAGCCTCCAGCCCAGTTGCTCCTCTCGGCCAAAAGAGACGGGAGACGGACGGACTGACTGGCTCACGGGGTCAGGACGCACCGATCCAGCTGCCTCCACCTTCTTCTTCCATGTCTTCTCCAACCTCCAACCTGTCGATACATGTACTCCTCATGACTGGAGCCTGGCCATGTCCGATGTGATACTCCCACGCTCGTTAAACGAGGTCGCTCGCCTCTCTCTCTTCCTCTCCTCCCTTGGGGTGGATCTCGTCTCTGCTTGCTTTTTCCCCTTACCTTCTCCTATCCCTCCTCGCCGTCCTTGTCCGCATCACGGCCCGTCCCCCCGCCCCTCTCTCCGTGCCTCCAGCCACCTCTCAACACCCCCCGATTTGCTCCCCCACGCCCCTTCCCCTCCCATATCTCGCCTTCGACTGCCACGATCAGAGTCTCCAATCAACCGCCCCCCTCCTTCTTACTAGTACATTCATACATACATACTAGCACGCATATATAAGGTACGCACGTACATACGTACATACATACATACGTACATATATACACATACCTACATACATAGATCCGTACATCGGAGGACTTCGGGAAGCCGGTTGTCGCGATGTGACGCTTGTGGCGGGACATGGATGCGTCTGTTTGGTGCTGGCGTCGGTGTCCCGGGAGGGGAGGAGGAGACGGCGGCGTCTGTGCCCAGTCGGTCCCCTGCTGCCGGTCGACGCACCCTTTTTCGACCGGGGGCCCTGTCTTGTCGCGCATGCTTGTCTCTCTCGCTCTGCGCGTGTACCTCTTCGTGTCCCGAGGACGGCAAGAGTGGGAACGAGACGATTCGAAGGAACATGATGGGCCACGCAAAGAAAAGCAGACAAGAAGGCGTCAGCGCCTACAGGAGGACGGGGGAGGGTAGGTATATAGAACGGCGGGCGACCCGTCTGTCTCTCCTTGTGCCCTTCCACCCCCCTTACCGTCTAATCTCAACGACCTCTTGTTTTGGGTCCGACGCTGGGTTATATCCAACGCCTGGTCCCGTAACTACCTCGGGGCCGCTCCCCTCTTTCTCTCCTCCTTGCCCGTCGTTTCATCTTGCTGTGTCACTGAGCGGCCGAGAGAGGTTGAGGAGTGCGAGGAAGAGAGAGTGTGCGTGAGAGACTGGCTGGGTCGAAGGTCTTTTGGTCGCACACTCGCTGCCCATCATGGTGCGCTCCTTGCTCGTCGTCCCGCTCATTGCGGCGGTTTCGTCCGTTCTGGCCGCTCCGTCGACAGACAAGCCGGCTGCAGATGTGGTGCCTGGGGCCTACATCATTGAGTTGAAGGAAGGACAGGTCAGTGCTTCTACCACATATTGACGAGACTAGAAGGAGGAGATGAGTAGGAAGAGTGAGAGAGGGTGGAGGGTTGAGAGTGGGAGTGAGAGAGCCAGAGAGAGTGTGTGTTCATGAGAGCGTGAGGAGAGAGAAGACTTGTTGGAAATGCGTGGGAACTCAGCTGACAAGGCCGACAGGACCCCAAGCCCGTATACAATGCGGTGCAAAAGGAGGGTAAGACGCGGATGAAGCTCGACTTTGAGCTCTTCAAGGGCGTCTCGGTGCAAATGACGGACAGCAAGAACATGAAGGCGACGCAGAAGGCGGCCAAGATCGCGGCCATGCCGGCCGTCAAGAACATCTGGCCCGTCCGCCTCTACGACATGCCCAAGCCCAAGGTCGAGTGGATCGGCACGACGCCGAGGCCGGAGGCGGCCGGCCGCATCGCCGCTCGGTCCGACGGCGTCTTCAACGAGACGGGAGACACCTTCTCGCCCCACGTCATGACGCAGGTCGACAAGCTGCGAGCCAAGGGCTTCACGGGCAAGGGCATCAAGATCGCCGTCGTCGACACGGGTGTAAGTCTCCGCCGCCGGACGGCTCCCCGGCCTCCCCAGTGCCAGCGTTCCGGCTTTTTTTCTTCTCTTCTTCTCTTTCTGCGAGACTGACTGGATGCCGCAGATCGACTATAAGCACCCCGCTCTCGGCGGCTGCTTCGGCCCCGGCTGCCTTGTGTCGTTCGGGACGGACCTGGTGGGCGACGGCTACACCGGCAGCAACACGCCGAAGCCGGACCCGGATCCGATGGACTGCGGCGGGCACGGCACGCACGTGGCCGGCATCGTGGCGGCGCAGAGAAAGGGCAACGCCTTCGGGTTCACGGGGGCGGCGCCGGACGCGGTGCTGGGCGCGTACCGCGTCTTCGGCTGCAAGGGCCAGGTGTCCAACGACGTGCTGATCGCGGCCTACAACCGGGCCTACCAGGACGGCGCGCAGATCATCACGGCCTCGATCGGCGGGCCCAGCGGCTGGTCCGAGGACCCGTGGGCCGTCGCCGTGTCGCGCATCGTCGACCGCGGCGTGCCTTGCACCGTCTCGGCCGGCAACGAGGGCGAGCAGGGCCTGTTCTACGCCAGCGGCGCGGCCGACGGCAACCGCGTCACGGCTGTGGCCTCGTTCGACAACGCGCTGACGCCGACGCTGCTGTACGGCGTCCGCTACGCCGTCGACGCCGGGCCCGACGTCAAGTTCGGCTACGTCCCGGCCGAGCCCGAGGCCTGGGACAACGTGACGCTGCCGCTGTACGCGACCAGCCTCGACCCGGCCGTGGCCGACGACGCCTGCGCGCCGCTGCCGGCCAACACGACGGACCTGAGCCGTCGCATCGTCCTCATCCGCCGCGGCAGCTGCACCTTCGCCGACAAGGCCACGCACGCGGCCGCCCGCGGCGCGCGCTACATCATGTTCTACAACAACGTGCCGGGCGCGCTGTCGACGGACCTGGGGGCCGTCACGCCCCCCGTGCTGGCCGGCGGCATGACCACGCCCGACGTCGGCGAGGCCTGGGTCGCCGCCCTCCGCTCCGGCCGCACCGTCACGCTCAAGATGGCCAGCCGCGACCGGACCGAGAGCAGCCTGCTGGCGCTGCCCAACAACGCCACCGGCGGCGCCCTCAGCTCCTACACCAGCTGGGGCCCGTCCTGGGAGATGGGCCTCAAGCCTCAGGTCGGCACCCCCGGCGGCAACATCCTGTCGACCTACCCGCGCGCCCTCGGCAGCTACGCCGTGCTGTCCGGCACCTCCATGGCCTGCCCCCTGGCCGCCGGCATCGTCGCCCTCATCGCCCAGGTCCGCCGCTCCTTCGACCCGGTTGGCATCGAGAACCTGCTGTCGGCCAACTCGAACCCGCAGCGCTTCAACGACGGCAAGAAATTCTACGACTACCTGGCCCCCGTGGCTCAGCAGGGCGGCGGTCTGGTCCGCGCCTACGACGCCGCCTTCGCCTCGACCCTGCTGGCGCCCTCGGGCCTGTCTTTCAACGACTCGGACCACTTCGCCGGCACGCTCAACTTCACCATCACCAACACGGCCGCCCACGCTATCACCTACCGCCTGTCCCACGTGCCGGCCGTCACCATGTACACCCTCAACTCAGGCTCCATCTACCCGGCGCCCTTCCCCAACCAGGCCGTCCCGGGCGCCGCCGCCGGCCTCGCCCTGAGCCGGGACGCCCTGACCCTGCCGGCCGGCCAGTCGGCCACCGTCGCCGTCTCGCCCACGCCGCCCGCCGGCCTCGACCCCAAGCGCCTGGCCTTGTGGTCCGGCTGGGTGGCCGTCAACGGCTCCGACGGCAGTTCGCTGTCCATCCCTTACCAGGGCCTGACCGGCTCGCTGCGCGGGGCCCGCGTCCTGGGCTCCGACGACGTGTGGATCGCCCACTCGACCGACAAGCTGCTTATGCCCGTCCAGCCCAACATCACCTTCACCCTGCCCGGGCCCGGCAACGCCGTCCCCAGCTCCGACCTGCCGGCCCTAATCGCCAATCTGGCCCTGGGCTCGCGCCTGCTGCGTGCCGACATCGTGCCCCTGACGACCTGCCCGCCCAACATGACGACCCAGGTCTGGGGCCTCAAGACCATCGGCCAGCCCTTCAGCTTTCCCTCCAAGTGGAACACTCGCGGGCCTAGCCCCTTCCCCTGGGATGGTCGCCTGGATTCCGGCAACTACGCGCCGCCGGGCAAGTATATGTTTGTCGTCCGCGCGCTGCGTATCTTCGGAGACGAGACAAAGAAGGGTGACTGGGACGTCGCCGAGTCCAAGGCCATCCGCATCAAATACCTGTGAGGCTGATCTTGGCCGCGCAGCCTCGTCACTCGTCCCCTTGTCTTCTCTCCTCATTGTCGGGGTGATGGAAGCGGTAAGGACAGGGCACGATGACGACGATTCACGTCTTCATTGTACATATTCCCATTTCCTCTTCTCTACTTTTCCTCCTTCTTTCTTTCATGTAGATGGCGTTCCCCTGTTTCGGGGACAAGTTTCGAGTGTACATGTCTCCCGTCCGATTGGAGCGGAGCGGACCATTGTCGAGCGGTCTGGCTCGTACGAAGCCAGTTTTTCCTCTATTGCCAGGTTCAACAGATCTTAATTGAACCGTCTCCGTCTTGAAAATACGACAGATACATGTCTGCTTGAGCATTTCTGGCTAGGTCTGGTTCGTCAAGAGAAAAGTAGTCAACTTGTAGTACATGTATACACGCCTGACCCTGGGTCTCTTCCCGTGCTCCCCAGGGTGTAAAAGAGCGACTTGGCTCATAGAAGCAAATTCAATCACCTCGCAATCCACATGCCGCCGTTTCCGTACATCTGGTCCCTCCGTGCGCCCGCCTCGGACCGCACGCCCGCCCAGTGCAGCGGGATCCTATCCACCTGCTGCCACACCTTGCCCGTCGCCTCGGTCAGCATGTCCGGCAGGGCCCTCTGGCCTCTGATCGCTTCCATTCTGGCAATCGTTTCGTGGGGCGACCACGACTCTCGGCCTAGGCTGGCCTGCGTCGTCATGACGTCGCGTACGTGTAGCCTAGCCAGGTGAGCCGCCGCGTCGGGGTCGTCGTCCGGAGCAGGCCCGGAGGCCGCATGCAGCGAGGCCATCAGAAGGACCCTCAGTTTGGCGTTGAAGAAGGTCGCCCCGTCAAAGTCGTGGGCGATGTGGACACAGACGCCGCTATTCATGGCCACGGTGGGCGCTGCGCCAACGGGAGGCGCGATGGTGACGACAGCCTCGAACCAGTCGTTCGCGATATCCGACAGCCCCTTGGCGGGCAGTACCATGGCCCAGGCCGCGAAGACGCCGCCGAACCGGGTCGTGATCTCGTCAGGCACGCCTGTCAGGTTGGCGGTGGGAACTCCGAGCTGGGCCGTCGACCTCCCGCTGGCGGGTACGACTTTCCCCTCAAACTTGACGGGGAAGGGCAGCTCGGGCCCGGCGTTGGGACCGATGATGGGGACGACGGAGTGGTGCTGCGGCTGAAGGTGCTGCTTCATGTCCCACTGCTGGCTGTCGTGGCGGGAGAGCTCGCTGTTCTTCCAGGCTTCGTTGACGGCGTCGGCCATGCCGTAGCGATGGTAGTTGACGTGGGCGGCCTGGCCGGCCCTCTTGACCGCCGCCGGGGCCTTGAGCATCAGCTTCTGGGCCCTGTTCTGGACGACCATGCCGGCGACGCCCATGTACTTCTTGGCGACCTGCTGGCCGACGGTGGTGGCGATCTTGACGCCCACCTCGAGCGGCATCGTCGACAGGCTGGCGCCACGCACGACGGCGGCGTCGGGCGTGGTGCTGGCGATGCGGAAGACGGGGCTTCCACACAGGATCTTCCTCCCGGAGCCCTCGCCGGTGCAGACGACGAGGCGGAAGTAGCCGTCCGAGGCGGCGGCCGGGATGCGGACGACGTGCGTCTCGCGCGCGACGTGGTGCCGCGCCCGGCCCGCGGCCTTCCGGGAGAAGCGCTCGAGGTCGCGCTGGATGCCGCGCTCGTCGACGGGGGCCAGGTGCTCGGGCTGGGCCCGACGCACGGGCGTCACGTCGAGCCAGCCGGCCGTGGAGCGGACCATGGCCTTAAACGCCATCCCGACGTTACCTGAGTAGCCCTTTTCCTGAAGCCATACGGTGCGTGTGGCTGGCAGAGGCTTGTCCGAGAGAATCGTCATCGACACCGAAGTCGAGGGCCCGCGATACCAGACCAGGAGGTGCGAGTGGCGGATGATGCTGTAGTGTTTTGTCGACTCGCTTGGCCTGCTGATGAGACCGCCGGCGACGAACTGCGCCTCCTCGAGGGCCGTCTTCCATCTCGACGCCGTTGCTGCCTGCTGCTGCTCCGACAGCTCCGGCCCGTCTGATGCCGCCGCGATTGATAGGGCAGACGAGCTCTGCACCCGCCGAAGGGCCCGGGCTTCCGTCGGCGCCGCCAAGGGCGTATTGGGCGGCAGCGGCATCTCGGCCGCGGCAAGTTTTAGAGGAAGATCTTGCGATACCGTTGTCGCGGCCTTGGGCTTCACTTTCACTGCGTCTTCGCACGCCGTTGTCACCGTTCTCGACGCCGGCGGCTGGCGACGCCGTTGCTCCGCCCCTGGTGTCCGCAGCTGCACCGCCGACCGGCTCGCCCGCAGCGGTCTGGGGGGAGCCGGACACGGATCATAAGGAGGAGGAGGAGGAAGAGGAGGAGCATCATACGTGTAGTGAGGCCGCCGCCTCATGTCCCGTTCGTAGACGTCGGCCATGATGGGTCCTGGTCAGCTCAGTATTGACTGCTGGCAGATCAGATGAAGCTCAATTGGCAGAAGTGTTTGCTCGAAGACGAAGCAGACATGGCCATGGATATTTCAACACCGATGCACCCATTCCCTTGGGCCTCTCTTCCCTTTCCCCTTGTCTTCCATTGAACCGAACAAAGCCGGCAGACAATCGAAGACGTTGCAGCAGCTGCTGGTGGTCGTCTGGGGACTGTCATCAAAAGGTTAGGAGGTTAGGGGCTCAGCACCCCTGTTGCTCCGTACAGTGCACCATTGTCATGTTTGCTAGGGGGGCACAGTATGTCTAATTTCCAGTGCCCATACAAAGAAACCCCGGGGCCGACGTCAGGAGACGACTGCCCCTGACACGAGCAATGGCTCATTGACTCGACTTTCTTTACTCCATTCTTTGAAAACATCTTTCTTTGCACCTCGACTTTGAATCCTATTTACATCGTCGTAATCTTCCTCAGGAGGGAGGCTACTCGTCCCAGGTTGAGAGGGCCTCGAAATTCCACTTTGGGCGTCTCCTCCCCCAACCTACTTCCCTTTGTGCGATACAGAGACGAGTGAACGACGTCTTGGCAGGTGCTCAGCTGACGGAAATGAGCGCCTCAATTTCACTTGGCTCCTTGATCGCCGACGTCAAATTCTCACAGCCATGATCGGTGACCAGCACATTGTCCTCGATGCTGCCACGCCAGACAGTTAGCGCTTCGTTCTAGTGTATACGGGTCACAGAGAGCGACGGCGTCTTCGTACCGCACACCACCAACGTCCCAGTACTTGTCCAGGACCTCGTGGTCTATGTACTTTCCATGCACGGGGTCGTTGAGGTAGGGCTTGATGATGAACTCGCAAAAGTATACCTGAGAGAGCAGACATGTCAGTCGTTTCGACCCGTGGGGGCTGAGAAGGGAAAAGTCGACAGCAGCCCACTTACCCCCGGCTCGACGGTGACGACGCCTCCCGCCGGAAGGCGCCCGCGCAGTCTCAGGTTGCGAAAGAAGATGTCCTTGTCTTGGCGGTTGGGGTTGCCTCCGACGTCGTGGGTGTCCATGCCCAAGTAGTGGCCCAGGCCGTGCGGGAAGAAGGCGGCGCTCGTCCGGGCCTCGAGGATCTCCCGCGCGTCGCCCTTGAGTATGCCGAGGGACAGCAGGCCATCTATGGCAACCTTATGGGCGTGGATGTGGACGTCCTCCCAGAGCGCGTCGGTTTTGATTAAGCCAATGCAGTCTTTCTGCATCTTGTAGACGATGTCGTAAATGTCGCGGGACTCCTTGGTGAACTTGCCAGACAGCGGAAATGTTCTGGTCTGAGCGTCTCCGGGGTCAGCATGGCAACATTGAGCCAGGACTGCAGTAGACGAAAGGGGAGGGGAGAGTAGCGATACGGTGATGGGCGCCGGAAAAGAAGGGGAAAAAGAAAACTGACAATGTCGGCTGCATAGTTATCCCATTCGGCACCGGCGTCTATCAGGACGTTGAGCTTGCCCTTGAGTGACGCATTGTTGTCTACGTAATGCAGAGTGGCCGCAGCTCTGCCGGCGGCAAGGATGGGGTCGTAGGCCATCTCCTTGGCTCCCTGGGCCACGCATCTCTCGAGGAAAGCGGCCTCGAGCTCCCGCTCGTACTGGGCCGATTTGGCCCTCTGAATGACGGCCTTGTGGGCCAGGCCCGAGACGTGGTTGGCCTTGCGGATCATGGCCACCTCGAACTCGTCCTTGACGACGCGGGAAGCCTCGATGGACTCTTTGAGGGCGGCAAAGTCCTTGTTCTCAAACTCGAGGAAGGTGACGTGGTCCGAGACTTGGCCGGCGATGGCGAAGACGGTGCTCTTGGGGTTCTGGGCGCCGAGCTGGACGAGGGTGGGGTTTATTTCGGTGGTGAACTTGACCTCGTCGACGTCGTACTGCGCGAGGGCGTCGTCGATGCTGACGGGCAGGCCTGACCAGATGACGTCGGCGGGATCGATCGGGGGGATGAAGAGGATGGCTTTGGAGGACTGGATGTCGTAGGCAAAGTGGCAGTCGGCGAGGTTGCAGCCGGTGAGGTAGTAAAAGTATCGTCGCTGGCTGTTGACGGCTCCAAATTAGCCCCGGCTTGACCTGGATGGTCGTCTTTCTTCCGGTAACCATCTCTCTCTTTCGCTTCCTCTCCACGAGACAGGCAAGGGACAAGGGAAGGGCCCGTCTACCGGAAGTGTTCTGGGCTGTCACTGTCCTCCTGCATCTTGGTCATGCGACCCTCGAGATAGAGGACGCCATCTGCCGCGGGCATCTTTTGGCGGATGATGTCGACAACGCGCCTGGCGTGCGCCTTTGCCGGGTATTTGCCCTTGAGGACCGCTTCAAAGTCTTGGGCGACCATGGCGGCGGTCGCTGGAGAGAGGGATATCGAGCTCGAAGACGAGGACAGACGATGGCGGCGGAGGCGATGCGGCGGGCGAGGAGGAAGCTTCGTCGTAGTCGTCGTCGAGTTCGTCGTCGGCCAACAAGACGAGGAGGAGCTGCGGTGGTGACGCGGGGTCGGGCGAATGGCGGGGTATCGAGCCGTGCGAAGCCGGTAATATCCGACGCCGGCGACGGCAAACGACCGGCAGCGAGGGAGGACGAGGTCGGGTAGAGAGGCGGCGGCTTTGGCACAAGCGACGGTGTTGCTCAGGGACGAGAGCAGACGGCGCCGTGCCGCATTCCAAGGCCACGGACGGAGCGGGCCGGTGGCGACGGAATAAAGCGCCGTTCCGAGGCCGATCATATGGATGGAGCGCATCCGCGCCGGCCTGTGAGAAGCTGCCACGCGCCTGCGACGCTCGCTTCGCTTTCTCTCTCCCCCCTCTCTCAGCTCTGTGTTCGCCTCGAGTAGCTGCTTGACGTCAGCCCGTGCTCGATGTGCGCATCGTGACGTGGGCAGTTTGGCGGCAGGAGGGAAATGCTCGGCTTAGCGGGGCTCATGGGCGGGCATCGCCGCTCCGGAGTCTCGAGCCTGGCAGGGCGGACGCCACGACGGACGCCACGACGGACGACATCCACCAAGAAGCGGTGCAACGAAAGAAAGAGCCTTACGATCTTCGATCTTCGATTTCCTCGTTTCTCCTCCCTCAAGATACGTGTCCAGCGCAGACCACGGCCCATTTTGGAAGGGAACCGTGAGATGCAGCCCCTCTGTGCGGCCGTCTCAGCTTGCCAAGCTTACCGTTTCTTGCCTTGCTCTCTCGTGATAAGCAGCACTCCCGTGAGGCTCCTGCATAATACACGTCGAATCCCTTTTTCTCTTCTCGCGTTCACTCCATACACTGTACCAGACGCGCACAGCTGAACAGGGTCAGCTGCGTTCCATCGTCTCGGCATCCGCCCTCCGATTGTCGGGCCTTGCAATCAGACATTGTTTCGATTTCTCTGCCTGTCACTCGGCCCATTTCTTTCCTCTCATCCCGCCGCCGGCCCTCTTCGTAATATTTTACCCGTGCAAGGGTGGAAGAGGGGGACGGGACGGGTTCGCCGAAAGGAAGATGAAGCAAAACCGACAACCAATCGATCCCGTGCACCAGTCTTCCGTCCCCAAACTACTTCCCATGTGAACGGTACTGATCCTCATTTGTTTACTCACTTCAGCTCGTGAAAAGAAGCCAGACGCCAGACATACACCCCTCCGCTTCCTCCAGTGCTTCACCCCCCAACAGCTCTGTCCAGGGAACCCCACGCCTCTCCTTTTTCTGCCCCCTCCCCGGGGGGTTCAAAGCTCAATCTCAAAGCCGTACGCCTCGTAGCAGCCAAAGTGCCCCATCCAATCGACCAGCGACCCGGGCACCGAGTCCAAGATCGCCCTGTACACGCATACCGGCGTGGACAGGGGGTGCATGGTCAACGCGAAGGTGGCGATGGTGCCCCTTGCCCAGAGCAAATCCTTGGCGTCACGGTAGCACTGCCCCCATTCCACTTTGATGTCCGGGTTGCGGCCCAACTCCGCGAAGCAGTGCGACCGGACGAGGGACCTGAGAGTGACGCACCAATCCGGATAGTCGATGTACCCGGTGTCCATGAAGACGCGGTACTGCTTGAACGTGCGCAGCGTGTTAAAATAGGAGAACCGGCACCGCACCTCGACCCGGGATGGCAGCAGTTCGATGTGCCCGTCGGCTCTGACCCGCTGGCGTGGCAGTCCCGCGACATTGTCCTGCGCCGGTATGCTGTTCGGAATTCCGCCCCGCCGCTCCACCGTCCTGTTCGAGCCGACTTCGTACTCGCTCGCAGCTTGCCCGAAGGCTGCGGCGAAGACTTCAGAGGGAACCTTGGCCACGGCCGGGCCCATGCCGTTCGTGAGGGACGGAACGGCCATGACCGCCGGGCCGGTCGCGAGCAGGACGACGAGCGCCGTAAACGCGCGCATTGCTTTGCGTTTCGAGACCACAAAAAAAGAGACGAAAAGAAACGAAATCGACCTGTAGATCGGCGGTGATGTATGTGCGATGCGCGTGCCTCTTCCACGACCCCTTGTTCGTAGATGGTATCACGAACGCAGCAGGAAGGCAAAAAAATTGAGACTGGGGACACGCATGGAGAAACGTGCTGGTTTGTAAAGGTTCGATCCGGCGGTAGGTGGCAATGATAGATGGCCAGTATGGCGTGGAGGCTTCAGAGAGGTTTGCTATCGTGGCGCGCATAGTTTCACAATCGCATGCTTCGTGAGAGAAATTGTCGGCAGAGCTCGAAACGTCACATGAAGCCGATCTTGACGCGAGGCGACTTCAACGTTCACGATTGTCCAAGCCACTGCGAAACCTTGTCCTTTCCGCGCCACTACGCAGTCTCCCAGGCAGCTCACAAGATCTCATGCCGATAAAAGTGGAAAAAAAAAAAAAACCAATGCCAAGATGGAACACCGAGCGACATTACTGAGAAGGCATTGTACTACAGAGACCGCGGTGGCGTGTCCGTCAGTTTTGCTTCCACGTCAGGCGCCCGGAACCAGATCGCGGGTAACGATGCGTAGGCGATAGGAGAGGAAAGTCGAAGGATTTTCGTCGGCAGGGCAGCAGATGCCGGTCGTCCGGCTGTAAGCGAGGGACGACAGGATGCATGACGGGGAGGATCGATGGCGTTTACCACGGCCCCGTGCTGTAGTGAGGCGGATTGGGTGCCTGTTGTTCCCAGCCCTGATCGGGCAGGGAGGGAGAGGCTCAGCAGGACATAGCCTGCCGCACTCGCCCTGTGCGTCACTCGTCCTTCTTCCCTGACCGGCATGGCTGAGCAGGCAGCAGCTTGCCTTTCGGCAGGCAGCGAAGTCGCAAGGGCTGGACGCTCGCCATCGTCTCGCGGATTGCGATGGTGGCTCCCGCGATGGCTCGGGCCCTCTACGACTACCAGCTTTGCCCCGAGGCAAGGATCGCGGCCGGGGGAGCGAAAAGTGAACAAAGAAAAAGAAACGCATGGACACTCCTTGTCGAAAAAACCCGGCCTTTGCTGCACGATCCCGCCTGCGGCGAAAGACTTCTCTCGTCGTGTGTCCAGCATCTCCCTCCCTGCTGCTCCATCTCCCCCAACCCAACTTTCCCATCTCCTCGACGTTGACACACGCACACGCACACGCTCGAAGTCTCTTTCGGACCGCCCCCCCCTCTCTTCCTCCGCTCGGAGATCCTTGTCAGTGTTCACGGGTCCCATCGGCTTGGCTTCCGGCCCGCGCGAGACCTCGAGCGGGCATCGACGCTGCCGGCGACTCCTCGGGCTTCAGCGGAAGGCGTCGCCGGTGATCTATCAGCTCTCACCGTCAGCTTCCACGTTATGAGACGGCGTCTCTCTCCATGTGACTTTCCTCGGGGCCTACCAGCCGTCTTCGCGCACCCCTTCCTGTCTGGTATCCTGTTAAGTGGTCAGCAGCCTCGACACGACACGACAAAAGAAACGAGAAGCATCCTACTCGGGCCCGCTCTCCTCCAGAGGATTTTCCCCCTCAAAGCAAAAAGAGACAGAGGACAAGAGTGAGGCGCCCGCTGGCGTAAGGAGACGGCCCAGACAGGGCAGAGATACGAGCGGAGCAAAAGAAACTTCACCGTCATCACATCAGACTCTTCTCCTGTTTCCCGACCGCAAGCCAGACGCGCAAGCTTGGCTTTGCGGCGGCGCCACTGTCGTACGTAGACGAGAGAGCCTTCTGTGGCGTGTGCGTATCTTGTACACACCCGGAGATCCGTCGAGGCAAGATGATGCGTCTTGTCGCCTCATCTCTATTCGAGGCGGCGACTAACGCAGCTAATCCTGTGTAACCTCACACAAGCCCTCCACTTTCCTCCTCCTCTTTTATCCTTGACAGCTGCCCGACCTTGGCTCCCGCGCCACTGACGGAGACACGGCCGCGTCCCAGAGCCAGGGAGCTGGAAAGCCTAGGGGGGAGGTAAAGAGAGGCAGAGGGGGCAAGAAGGCTGAGGGGGAAGGCCAGGGAAGAGGGAAAAGGGCTACATCGTGCGTGAATCATGCCAGCCCTTTTCCGGTCTTCGCTTATCTCATTGGAGATCATGCAGCCGTGTCTGACTCGCGCGACGCAATGCGCCCCATCTCGATGGCCGGCCCCTGCGCTGTCACTTTTACTGTAAGTTCTCTGTCCCAGTGTGTGCGCACACGCCTGTCTATATCAATGTCCAGTGTCTGATGTATATACCAGGCGATTTACGTGTGCGTGTGACTGCCTATCGTACGCCTCATGTTCTTCTCCTTGCCCCCCCCCTCCACTTCCCCTTCTCCTTCTCTTTCTCTTCGTGCCTCTGTCCGTGATCATTGGGTGAGATCAGACATGCAGGTCGAAGGACGGGTTCCTTGCACCATCACATACAGGCCTGGGGGACGGCCCCCAATCAGAGGCTATGTTGCACCATTATTTCTTCTTCCACTCCGTCCGGCCCCCTGTCCCCTCGCTTTCCCTTGCCATCCCCGGCTATCTCATCAACCATACTCGTCGGCTGGCTTGCGCGTCTTCATGGATTGATGCCGTCACCCCCACGGGACCAACGCATGGGAGAGGCGAGGCAGGAGGGGCACAAAGAAAAGTAGACACAGAAACGGAAACGAGGCGAGTGGGAGATTGGAGAGCGTCGAAGTATAGAAAAGAAGAGAGGGGATTGCCACACGGGAAAAAGTGAAGACATATAAACCCATGTCCCGATTGTTCACTTCACTTGTCAAAATATCGTGCATGGAGGTGAATGTAAACAAAAAGAAAGATAAGGTGAAAAAGCCAAGACAAAAAGAAAGACAGAAATACGCAGGACGCCGAACAGGCTCTGCCTGAGAAAAGGAAAATAACAACGACACGAGAAAACTGACGAAAGGCTCGCAAGACCATATGATCTTGGCGACCAATCGCAGCTCTTTCCGTCATCGGATGTCTGGTATGGGCCCGGGACGGCGGGCCCCCTACTCTATCTCACGTATCGCTTCCGCCTCACCTCCGACTAACTGGTGGTGTCTGATAGATCATGAATTCAATGTTCGTAGTGTGGAGCGTAAGTCGGATCCCTTCTTGTCCTGCTCCCGCCCTTGATGCCCGCCATCAATCCTACCAGAGGCCTAGCTGATCCTGGGGTGGCGCGTTGGCGGGATCCAAGATAGTCGCTGGGAGCTCTGACCGAATCCCACCTCCATGTTGCTTCTCCAACCGGGCTCGGGGGGGGAATTGACCATTCGTTCGATATTCGTCTTTCCCCTTCCCTCTCGCGTCTTCTCGGCGCTGCTCGCCTCGTCCCACCCCGCCCTGCCTCGCCTCGCTTTCACCAGACATCATACATACGTGTACCCTGTTCCCTCCTTCGCCGCCAGGGTTTCTGTTCGCCTCCATCCACTTGGGAGTCAACTGCTCTTTTGCATGGTTTCTTTTTTCTTCACTCTCTTCATGACTCATATTGATTGCATGATTGATGCTGTCAAGCGTACAGATTCCCGATTTGCAGTGGCCGAGGCGACGCGGGGCCCCTGAGGGTCTCATTGCTTTTCCCTCACAAGGTACATAGGCCTGCCCTCCGGCGTTTAATTAGTCTGCCTTCGCGTGAACGGTTGAGACACGCGGCCGCCGACCAGGGTTTGGAGTTGTCAAGAAGGTATTCTGCTCTCTTGCCGAGAAGAAAGAGTCGAAGAGAGGTAGGGGGGAAGCCATCAGTCCGAAGGGGAAAGGGGAGTGAAGGGGCGTGGAACGGGATGCCGGATGGAGTAGAGAGGGAGAGGGGAGAGGTATGATGAGGAATCCGGGATGGGAGCGAGAGCGAAAGAGGGCGAGAGCTAACACGAACCTAGGACAGCTGGAGTGACACCGAATGTTACACACAGCAGCGGGCCGTAAAAACCAACAGGCAATGAAAGGAAGAGGGAAGATGCGGGGGAAGAGGAGTGTGGGAGAGGAGGGAACAGAGGATGCCGTCTCTTCGTGCGTGTGAATGATCCAACCATCAGGGAACTTGCCTGCTCTCTCTCGCTCTTTCAATGTCTTTCGAACCCGGCAAGCGGGTCCAACTGGCTGGATCGTGCAGGAACTCGTCGGGAATGCCATCGACCCAGGCTGTCGGGGACTTCTTCTCTATTGTTAGGCCACCAACCATCCCATCCCGAGACAGGCCGATCGGGTATAGGGACGGGGAGAGGAGGGAAGAGGTCTTGCATTGGGCAGTTTTCTCCATCATTGAGAGATCTCAAGGTCTGAGATGGCTAGATTACAAACTGATCGCTTCGCCCCCCATCTCACCCACCGTCTCCTGCCTCCCAACGCCTACTACTACTTTGTCCACTCCCTCTTTCTCCCGTGCTCTTTTCGTCCGGACGCCCCACAGGCCTCCTCCGTTCCATTTTGCCCTAAGGACCACGACTCTGTCTCTCTGCCTCCCTCCAGCCTTCCAAAGCCACCTTCGTTCTTGTGCTTGTCGTTTGCGTGTTATTATTTATGCTCGATTGTTTCTCCCGCTGTTATCAGTTTGACCGACCGACCTGCTTCATTGACCCTCCCATTCTTATTTTTACATCAAAACCAACCCTTCATCACTCCATTCTCGTGGTGCCGCAGACGCTGTCGTTTGCTCTTCGCGAACTCCAAGCAAACGCCACGCCTAGCTCGTCTGCCGCGGCTTCTTCTGGGACTTGCTATTAATCAATCGCCTCGTGTCAATTCCGCCACCCGCCAAGTCGGAGCGCACTGGCAGTCCCGTTACCGCGATGCGTCCCGGCCCTTCACTCGTTTCGCTGGCCTTGTGCCTGTCTTCCATCTCGGTTCCGGCTGCCTCCACAGGCTTGTCTGACGAGCGGCCTGAGATGCATGGCCTCCTCGCCCGGGCCGGCGAGGCATCAGCCAGCACATGTACGTCCTGGCATCTCGCTCTACTTGTCTGCCTCTCACCCATTAACGCAACAACGTAGCTGCCGCTCCAACCTCCGCGAAGCCCGAAGAATCAGCCTCGTCCAAGTCGAATGCAAAGTCCGACGACACAGCCACCGACAAGCAACCGGCGTCGACCACGACCGACTTGAACACAGCCGAACCCACGGAGTCGGGCAAGACGTCGGGAACCAGAACCAAGGGCGGCAAACCCACCCACACGGGTTTTGCCATTGACGCCCCCCCGGGTGGTGTCAACATGCTCACTCCAGCGCCCAATGTCGAGCCCACGCCTCTTTACAAGATGAGGGACCATGTCACATGGGGCTGGAATTACACCTCTTTGCTCGGCACCCCGACAGCCATCGATGTGATGGTCAGCTGCTCAACCGCGTCCGAGACGTGGACCCTCACAAACAACATGTCCTTCACTACCATGGTCAACTACGTGTGGGACACGAGCGTCGAGGCTGACTCTGTCGAGAAACCTCTTCTGAACGCCATGTACACCCTCATTGTCAAGGACTCTGACGCCGATATGACGGCACCTCCCGAGCCTGGGTATCTGGGCACATACAAGGGCTTTACTTTTGGCCTCTATTCGCCCAAACCTTACACGCCCTACCCCGACTGGACCTGCACCGGATGCAGCGACGCCTCTTCCCTTCTGGATCGCCAAGCCCTCGGTCTTGCCGTCGTCATGAGCATTGTCACCTTTCTCAGCTTCACCTGGTTCGTCGCCGGTCTCGGCCTGCATTGATGGGCTACATCTCTCTCCATCCTCTCCTTGAACTGTTGCATATTCTCAGGCATCGACCCATTTACTTGCATTTTTTATACGTTCCTTAAGCTGCAGAGACCCCGATCGTGGACCCGGTAATCGACATGACCTACCCATGTGCGCAGGCGTTGTTAGTGGGATTTGAATTATTCATGACGAATACGGACAGTCGAGCCGAATCTTTGACGGCTGATGTGTCGGTCCGGGCGTCAAAATTTTTTTTTGAGCATTGAAGGCTCAACTAATGACCTTAAACGCACTCACGCTCAATTTTTTTTTGGCACGTGCACTCACACCTTCATACGTCCACAGAGATATATACACATACCCGCCATTAATACCAAATTTCCCTGCTAAGCTGCCAGTCGATTACTAGGCTACAGAGGGAATGATGACTGAGCAGAAACCTGTTTGGTCGACGTCTCAGTTTCAGGTCCGCTTTACACTCTACACCATTCGTAGCGTAAAACCGGCACCCTGCTCTCTGTCGCGGCCCTGAAAGATGCAACTGAGGTCTACATCGCCGAGAGCCGTCGCCTGTCCCCTGACTGGTGCAAGAGGCTCGTGTCGCTTCCGACGTTCCTGGCTCGCTTTGCTTGGGAACGTTGGGAACAGGTTCTCTGGCTTGGGCTTTGGATCCTGGCGGAAATATTCATCCTGCAGCATCTCTTTAGCCGTTGGCCGGCGATCTGGATCCAGGGAGAGCAAGCCGTCCAGCAGACTCGCCCCAGCCGTAGTTAGGTTGGGGAAGCGGGCCCGGATGATGGAGCCCGTCGTGAGAGGCGTCTTTGGCAACTTGAGGCTGCGTGCATTTGGCAGTCTCCGAAAACCAGGCCAGGATTGCTTGGTTGGCACACCGCACAGCTCGAAAATCTTGGACGTCTGGTTTACCTCGTTGCTGCCTTGCAATAACGGTTCGCCTGTGATGAGCTCGCCAAAGATGCAACCGACGCTCCACATGTCGACGGCGGCGTCGTATGTCCTCGTGCCGAGAAGGAGCTCGGGCGCGCGGTACCACAGAGTGACGACGAGCTGTGTGAGCTTCGGCGGGGGGTCGCCAACGTACCGGGCCATGCCGAAATCGGCGATCTTAAGCTGGCCGCGGTTGTTGAGCAGGAGATTAGAAGTCTTGAGGTCCCGGTGGATGATCCAGTTGTCGTGCAGGTGAGCTACGCCAAGCGTGAGTTGGAGGAGCAGGCGCTTGACTTCGGAGGCGAGAAAGGGCTCGGGCATGTCGTCGAGAATTCCTTTCAGATCGTGTTCGACAAACTCGAGAACAAGGAAGATGGAGCTGAGAGGATGCAACGTTAGCGATAGAGGTAGCAGCAGGTCCGCAAGGCGAGAAGGGGGAGACCTCATAGGGAAGGGGGTGGCGAGTGGACGACGACCTACTTGTCCAGCTTGGAGAGCTCATCTCCGACGACGACTTCCTTCATCGCGACAATGTTGGAATGCCGGCAATCCTGCAAGATTTGTATCTCCCTCAGCCCCGTGATGGGGAGCCCGCTTCTATCCTGCGGCTCGAGCTTGAGACGCTTCAAAGCCACCACCTCACCCGTGGCCTTGTCCGACCCCCGCGCGACCCAGCCGTAGGTGCCCTCCTCGATGTCGTTGAGCTTTTCAAAATTCTCGACACTGCGACACTTGCCCCATCCGCCGGCCTCTGCCCTGTGCGGCCGCCGGTCCGCCGCCGGCTGCGCGTCGTTCGAGGCCGCCGCATTGGCCTCGTCGTCGGTGGGTGTGATTCGGCGCCGCTTAGAGGCTCTGCCGTGGTCGGTGTCATATCCGCCGCTGTCGTCCACCTGCTGCTGCGTTCGTTCGAGAAGACGAGCGCGCTCAGCCTTCTTAAGCCGCCGTCTCTCCTTTTCGCTCCGTCGCCGAGCGTCCAGCTCCAAGTCCTCTACCGTGTCGGCCCATCTAGACGTGCCTACGCTAGCCATTGAAAAAGGGCCGGGGCGGAAGAGGAGGTGGCGAAGCCGGGGCCGTCGGGAAGCGCTCAGATGGAGGAGGCGCACCGGGCAAGTTCATGTCCTGTTCGAAAGTCTGAAATCAAAGGCTTATATTTACTTATCCCTTTAGACATAGGCCTTGACTAACGAGCAAACCACTTTAGCAAGCAAACCAAAAGTACGTAGCTTGTGGCTTCGTCACCCCACTACGCCTCCCTACGAACTTTATGTGTACCGGGTACCTCGCGCCTAGCTGCGCCATATAAACAAACGCCTTGCGCCGTCTCTCGCCGTGCCTCTTTCGCGGCCGCACCGGATTAACTAGCGGGCCGTCTAATTAGGAGCAGCCCAGGAGGCATAACAAGCGATCGTAAGAGGTATAATAGGGGGTCGACTAACTAGCACCCTAACCTGGCTACCTGACACCCTAAAAGAACGTAGCTTGTGGCGCGGTTACCCCGCTACGCCCCCCTACCTACTTTATATATACCGCTATAGGATAGGTATATCGCCGCTAGCACCGCT
>NJEV01000239.1:0-28125 GCA_002591385.1 Cordyceps sp. RAO-2017 | reverse complement strand
CGCCGCAGGGGGGTGCGAGTCCGGGGTGGCCGAGGCCGCACCGGCCCGGGGCTGAGGGGCCGAGGGCGGCGCGGCCGTGGCGGCGTCGGGGTCCTTGGTCTCGGTCTGCTTGGGGGCCGACGACGATCCCAGCTTGGCCAGGCGGCGTGCCCGGATCTGTGTCGTGTCAGGCGCGGGCGCGAGCGACGGACGAGGCTCGGGCGAGCTCGTGGGAGGCGACGTGGTGGGCCTTACCTGGTCCATCTTCTCCTTGTCGGGCGCCTCGTCCCCCGTCCAGGACGGCTGCTCGTCGGGCTGCATGTTGAGGTCGTGTCCCGCGCGCGCCAAGCGTCGACGATGCTGTTCTCCGAGGGGGAGGGGGGAGGGAAAAGGGGGAGATGGCGGAGAGGCGGGCAAGGCTGACGTTCGGTTCGAGGTTTTGACACTCGAGCCCCGCGGCTGCTGGTGGGCGACGAACGGGGGGGTGGATGAGTGTGTGTGGCAACCGGGAAGGGTAGGTGGGTAAGGGTAGGGGAGCTAGTGCTGGTATTATAGACGCTCAGTGGCCGGAGCCCGCCTGTGGTGACGGCCCGGGGCAGTACCTACGGCCTACAGCCTACAGTGGAGGATACCTACGGTACCTACCTACGTACAGCCTACAGGTACAGGTGATCACTGAATGCCACTGCCCAGCGCCCCGTCGGCGGATTTCGCGCGGACGTGAGCAGCTGCGGGAGTCGGAGGGCCACTGGCGGTGCGCCACCCTCGCGGCCGTCTGCCGGCTGACCTGGAGCTGATTCGACGAGGTCCGCGATGGCTGGAGGCGTCTGCAGACGAGAGAGCCGGGCCGCGCTGTATCTCGACGTACCCGGCGACTAATAGCTCGGTCCTCGGTGACTGTGGCGCAATCACGATGGCTTGGTACCCGCCCAGCGACCTAGACCGATAAGGTGCGCAAGGTCGCAGATTAACTGTTGCCAGTCTAGTAGTGCCACTACCGCCCCTCTCCCCCTTTCCCTTGCATCGTTTGCTTGCGAAGCTGGACATGACGTCGACCAGCTGTTGCGATACTGACCACCTACCACTATACGCGAAGAGACGAGTCTGCAAGCCAACGACATGCCGCGCGAGATTGCCCGCTTGCCCCCCCCCGCACAAACTCCGCCATCGCCAAAAGTCCGCCACCGCGCCACAGCCCTTAACCGGACTTTGGCCATGCCAGGCACGCAAGCCCGTGCTATCTCCACGACAGGTACGGATACCTCCACCCCGGCAAGGAGCGCCCGACAACTGACAGCAGATGCGACAGGTCACAGGTATTCGCTACGGCCGCTACCGAGCACGAGCAAAGCCGAGATGTTTTCCCTTCCTCCCGTGCTGCAGCGGCAGGCAAGCCATGTCGCATTCCGAGGCAAGGCCAAAGCCGCCGCCGTCGACAACCCGCGAGGTGCGCAGAACAGGGGAGATGGCGCAAATAAAGGGGAAAACGCTGATACTATTATATCATCCTGAAGCGTACGTACTGTACATGTGTGTCGGATTTCCCGCCCCCTCGACCCGAAAATTTGCCTCTCCATGCGATACGTATAAAGTAGCAGTAGGTACTACATACGACGAGGGTATCTCATGCGCAACGCCCCAACGCCATTCACAATGCCAAGCGGTGACAGACTTGTCACAGCCGCGGCAGGTCCATCTCCGTTCCCGATGAGCGCCTCCTCTCGGGCAGCGCGGGGGCAGCCTCACCCGAGCTGTCGCGCCGGATCGTGGCCGAGGCGCCCGTATTGTTGGCCGCCCTGATGCGGCCCTCCTCGCGGCTCCTGTTGAGCAGCCAGTTGACGTGCATCCGGATCATGTTGATGTTGTTCCGGAGCTCCGTCACCTCTTCCCGGATCGGCATCACCTGGTTCATCGTCCACATGCTCTGCCGCGCCTCGAGCTGCGTCAGGTTCTGGTGCACCTCTTCGAAGCCGGCGTCCAGGTCCTGCATGGTGCGGTTGTCGTTGACGATGGGGTCGCCGGCGCCGTCACCGCGGCGCGCCGCCGTCAGCTCCTCGAGGCGGCGGTCCGTCTCGGCCTGGCGCGCCTTCATGTCGCGGACCTGGCTCCCGAGGTCGCCGTACGACTGGATCAGCTCCCGCTGCGCCCGGACGACGATGCCCGAGGGCGTGTCCGGGTGGAAGGAACACAGGCGGGAGTGGGTGCTCATCTCGCCGCGCATGGCCCGCACGGAGCAGCCGACGTCCTGATAGGGACACGGCGTCTCGACGCCGTCACACTCGAGCTGGTGGTGGGCGTCGAGCTGGGCGCGATAGATCAGCTGCCAGCAGCCCTGGCAGCGGGTCTTGGCTCGGGGGCACGACAGCAGGTGCAGCTCGAGGTCGGCCTCGTCCGTCCTGGCGTCGCAGTGCGGGCAGCCCGTCTCCGTGTGGGGGCAGGCGTCGTCCTTGGGCTTGCAGCGCAGCTTCTTGTCGCAGCCGAGATCGGGACAGGAGAAGTCTCGGTACCGGCATTCGGCCGTCGCGTGCCTCTCGACGACCTCGCGCTTGAGCTCGCGGCCGCAGCCGCGGCCGTGGTGGGGGCACTTGACGACGAGGCTATTGAGCTGGGTGCGGATCAGCCTGGCGGCGGTGAAGCAGTCGAGCCAGGCAAGAAGGTCCCTGTCGATGGGACAGGTGGTGCCGGACGGGCTCGAGGCGATGCTGCGGCGTAGGCAGCGGTAGCAAAAGGTATGGTCGCAGGGCGTCGTGACGGGATCGACGAGCGGATCGTGGCAGATGGGGCACAGGAGGCTGGGGTCGGGATCGGAGACGTAGGTGAGGGAGTACATGTCGAAGACGGCGCCGCCTCCGTATCGCTTCGGGATGTCGAGAGAGGACGGGTGCGGGGGCGAGAGGGGGCCGGAGCGCCGGTCGGAGCCGGGGATGGCCGGGCGGAGGAGCAGCAGGTCGGAGGCGGTGGCGGTGGCCCTCGGCGAAGGCCCGCCGGGCCGGAGGCGGGCCTGGACCCCGGGAGCGACATAGACGGCGTCGGGCGAGGGCGGGCGGACGAGGCTGGTGACGAGGTCGGGGGTGGCCGAGGTGCGGCGCAGGTTGCGTCGGGCGAAGCGCCGGGCGGCTGCAGGGCTCATGCGCAGCCCCTCGTCGCTCGACTCGGACGGCGACTCGCGCAACAGGCTGACGGCGACGCTGGCGCTGCGCAGCGCCGCCCGGTTTCGGGGGGTGGCGGCGGCGGCGTCGGCGGCGGCGTCGCCCCCGGCTTCCGCTGCCGGGCTCGGCTGCTGTTGGGGCGCCGACATTGGGGCCTTGCTCCGGAGCCGTCGACAGGGCGGGAGGGAAGGAGGACGGAGACGACGATGCAGGCGGCGGGCGCCTCGGGGAGCTGGCAAGAAGTCGTATCCGGCGGCGGGAGCTGGCCAGGCTGCGAGGGCCAGGCAGGTGGACGGTGCCGGACAGAATCGAGGATGGGATGCGAAAGAAAAAGGCGTTGAGCGCGGCGGAATGCCTTTTTCATTTATGTAAGCGCGGAAGGCGTCAGGGCCACCACCCCCACACCCTCCCCTAGCCTTGTGACGATGGGGGTTGCCGATCGGCTATGGGGTCTGACGAGGCCCAGGCGGGGGCTGCGGGGCCACGCTGGGGGCCCCTTCGGCTGCCCATTGTAGGGGGGGGTGGGGAGCGTGGAGCGCTGTAACAAACAGCCTACAGGGCCGTCGCTCGGGTCAAACAATGCCAAGCTGCTGGTCAGCGGCACGCAGGCGACCGTGGGCGACCTGTGTAAGGCGTGTCATGATGAGCTCATCCGCCAAGGACGGGCACGGAACAGTTTGCATGGCTGCCTTACCCAGACAGACAGACTGCGCGTGCGTAGCCGAACGGGCAGCGGCCCAGGCACTGACAGGTCCAAGGGCATGCACCACTGTAGGCATGCACCACTGTAGGCAGGCACCGCTGTAGGCGGGCACTTTAGTGGGAGGTGGAGGGGCCCGGAGGGGCCGTGGGGGGGGGCCGGGCATCGCGATTTCAGGATGCCCAGCCTTCTGCAGGCAGGGTCCGGACCAGCAAGGCAGGGGGCCGTCGTGCCCGACCTCAGCCGCCGAAGACAACACGTCAGCGGTGCCGAGATGACGAGACTGCCAGCCACGGATGGACCGAACGCCTCTCGTCTAAAAAAAAACCAAAAAAACCAAAGCCATCCCTCATCCCCCGGCCCTCGTTCCTGGAGCCGCGTCCGAAATCAAATCCGCCAGCAAACGGCCTTTTTTTTTTTTTTTTTTCCAAACCCAGAAGGAGAGGGCGGCGGCATGACTCGCCCGGCGGCGGCGGCCCGATGTCATTGTCGTTCGATGTCCGCCTCCTGACGGTGGGACCGTCGTCGATCCGCCACCCGCCCCAAGGTTCCTCGCTCAACCCGGGCACGTGCTTACGAGAGGGAAGGGGGGATTTTGGCCGCTGCTGTTCGCCAGCAAATTTCAAGACGGCCTTGGATTCCGGGCTGGCGAGGGGCGCGGCCAGTTGACGGCGTGGGCGGTAGTTGGTTGCTGACAGTTTTTGGGCCCCGGACTTGGCTCGCTCCGTTCGCGGACAAAGAAAAGTCGACCAACTGCCGAGGCGTGAGTTGCACAGCAAACTCTAAGCAAGGACCTTCTACAAACATGTCAGCTGCGCAAGGCAAGGTAACTCGGGGAGTCTGAGTCGGCAACGTTAATTTCTACACTTTCCTCTTCACTTCTTCCTCTTCTTTCAGGCGTCCATCTCTATTCCCAATTGGACCCTTCTCCTCTTTTCGGCAGCCGCGACGTCATGGGCCATGTGGTGGTGGCTGTCGCGTGAGACGTGGCGTGCATTCGACCGGGTCACGTGCACACCTAAGTTCCGCCCTCTTTATCACAGGAGCCTTGCTGTTCACGCGGGCCAGAGACGAGAGCTTGCGATGGACTCGTCAACAACTTGGATGAGAAAAGAAAATTCTCTGGACACGCAGGCGGGATGCTGAGCGTGACGAACTGCCATGCTCGTCGAGATCCGAGCGTCCCGACAGCAGGAAACAGAATGAATAATTGTTGAAATGTTTAGAAATCATGGTGGTGAATTCGTCTCCCCATCTCCTGTGCTAGCCAGCATTGCACCAAAAAAAGAACACCGGTGCCTGAGTACCTCGGGACTCACCTACCCGTAGGCGGAGGGCACGTACCGTACGACTTTCACATGTCAGCCCCGACGACGGACGGGCCGACTGCTACCACCAACTCCCATTACCCACCAGCCTCGTGCCCTCCCTCCGCTCCACCAAAGGCCGACCTCGTCTCTCCCGCCCGTCCGTCTCCTGCTCCTTGCAACCACAGGCTCCCTTCCAGAAGCCGCCCTTTGCCTCCTCCCTGCGCCTCGGCATGCAACGTCCGTAAGCGATCCGCCCTCTCGGGACCCCGACGACTCAGCCAGCGCTTCCGGCACTCGACTCCTCCTCGTCCTCCTCGTCCTCCTCGTCCTCCTCTTCCTCGGCCGGCCGACTTCGTCTTCCCTCGGACATGAGCCTCTTGTCCGCTGAGGCTGCCCGAGACCGATTCTTTCCCCTTCCCGCTCGCCCCCGTTTTCGGCCTCGACCGTGAGTCGAGCCCGGCGCCATGATAGACCACGTCTTGGGACGCCCGTCGTCCAAGTCGCGCCGTCTGCAGGTCCTGGCCGTGCTGTCCTTCTGGTCCCTGTACCTCCACAGGTAGGCGGCCTCGCGTCCGAGACCGACCTGGGACGCTTTCTGACCGGGCGGGACCGAAATCACCCACAACAGGGGTAACAGGCATGGCCCCCCGGGGGCCCGGCAGCTGTCGCGCCTCCTGTCGAGGCGCCTGACGGCCTGGCAGGCCTTCCTGGCCACCCTCATGTACCTCTACGCCGCCCGCAACTTCAGCGCCCTCGTCGGCCTGGCCAGCCCGGAGCCCATGGCCAACATGTACGACGCCACCTACTTCCGCGCCACCTGGGTCCTGACCGCGCTGGACGCCGGCTTCTGGACCGCCATGAAGATCCGCACCAAGTGGCTGCGCGACCTCGCCAGCATCGTCTTCTCCCTCTTCTACCTCGTCGCCGCCGAGCGCGCCGACGAGAAGGTGCGCAAGGTCCGCGGCAACCTGACCGTCGACCACCTGCGCGTCTCGTGGAACAAGGTCACGTCGCCCTACCTCAGCTCCATCCAGCGCCTCCTGCGCCCGCGCTTCACCCGCTGGCCGCCGCGCCAGATCCGCATCCCGCGCCCGCCCAGCAGCGACTACAAGGAGCCCGTCGCCGCCTGGCTCTACTACGACGGCCCCGTCGCCGACCTCGAGCACCACTCCCGCCTCGTCATCGACATACCCGGCGGCGGCTTCGTCGCCATGGACCCCCGCTGCAACGACGACAAGCTCTTCGCCTGGGCCTCCAGGTCCGGCCTGCCCATCCTCAGCATCGACTACGGCAAGGCGCCCGAGTTCCCCTACCCCTACGCCCTCAACGAGTGCTTCGACGTCTACGCCACCGTCGTCCGCACCAAGGGCCGCTGCATCGGCATGTCCGGCCGCGAGCCGCCGCGCGTCATCATCTCCGGCGACAGCGCCGGCGGCAACCTGGCCATCTCGGCCACCCTCATGATTCTCGAGACCGCCAGCCCCACCTTCGGCCGCTCCGTCGGCCGCGCGAGCCTGCCCGCCCCGGACGGCCTCGTCTGCTTCTACCCGGCCCTCGACATGAACATCGGCAACTGGATGTCGGACGAGCAGATGTCGCTGATCCGGGACCGCAGGATGAGGGGCACGAACCGGTCCATCGTGCGGCGCAAGAGCATGCAGTACAACGAGCTGGTCGGCACGCCGCACCACTCCGACGACGACGACGAGACGACGCCGTCGGCCGAGGCCCCGGCGGCCAAGGCCACGGCCGAGAGCGCCCACGCCTGCCACCCCGAGTTCTCGCACGCCGGGCCGCAGTCGCTCGGCCGGGCCGCCGAGGGCGACCAGGGCAAGACGGCGACGGACAGCGCCTCGCACCGCGCCTCGCCGCTCAAGACGCGCCTCGCGACGTCGTCCATGATCTCGTACTTCAACGACCGCGTCCTGACGCCCGAGATGATGCGCGCCATCATCATCCTCTACATCGGCGCCCACAACCGGCCCGACTTCACGCGCGACTACCTCCTGAGCCCCGTGCTGGCGCCCGACGCCCTGCTGGCCAGGTTCCCCAAGACGTACTTCATGACGGGCGAGAGGGATCCCCTCGTCGACGACACCGTCGTCTTCGCCGGCAGGCTGCGCCGGGCCAAGGAGGCGGCGGCGCGGGAGAGGCTGGGGGCGAGGGGCCAGGGGGGCGCGGAAGGGGGCCCCGAAGCCGAGGCCGCCGAGGTGCTGCTCCTCCCCGGCGTGTCGCACGGCTTCCTGCAGTTCCCGGGCGTCTACCCGCCGGCGTGGAAGCACTTCGACCGCAGCGCCAGCTGGTTCGAGCTGCTCTTCTCCGAGGCGGAACAGGCGCGCAACCGGCAGCCGAGACCGGAGTCGGCGACGGGGGCGAGGGCCAACGGCGGCGGCACGCGGCAACACCACGTGGGAGAGTCGAGCGGCGAGGAGGACAAGCCGCTGGAGATCAACATGACCAAGATGACGCGCGGGCGCACCTCGTCGGCGCAGCAGCAGCAGCAGCAGCCGCCGCAGCAGCAGCAGCAGCAAGGCAACCGGCGCAGCACCGGCGGGCAGAGCCCGGCCAAGACGGCGGCAACGGCGGCGGCAACGGCGGCGGCGGCGGTGTCGTCGCCGCCGAGGAGAGGCAGCGGCGACGGGGAGCGGAGCAGCAAGAAGAACGGCAAGAGGGTGCTGAGCAAGAACAAGAGCCTGGTCAAGCTCAACAGCTCGGACGATCTGCTCGGACGCCGCATGCAGGGGCTGGTCGGCGGCTTGACGGGGCAGGCGGACGATGACGACTAAGAGAGGCCAGGAGCAGGACGGACCGGGCCGTGGCAGGTGAAACGGGGGGAGCAAGAAACGGGGTGCATACATGCCGAGTGGCACGTGTCGGGGCGAGACAGCGTCGACGGGAGAGGCGGAGGAGGGCCGGACGGCGGCAGCGAGGGCGCATCACTAGCCCTGCATGACAGACGCTGTGCCCGCCGATGCGCGGCTTTCCGCCCGGCAGCCGGCGGTGAGGAGAAGGAAAGGACGAAAGAAGGGCCGAAAGAGGAGGAGCGTGCAGTGTCGGGCCAGATTGAAGGCCGCATTCCGCCGGCGGCATGGGCCCAGGCAGCCCGTCAAATGGACGACGGGCCGCATGTTGGGCCGTCGTGCCCTGTGCGACCCGGGATGATGAGAAATAGGGATGAAGATGGAGAATTGGGCTTCTCAAACTCGGTTCAGACGAGGCGGAACGGCCTTGCCGGTCTTCCGAGACGTTGCCGATGGCAGTCGGGATGGGACCGGGGACGCGACGGGGGGTTTTAGCCCCGCTGGAGAGCCGGAGCGGGGCCGCGGAGGTGGGGCGGGTGGGGCGCCGTGATCGGCCGATTGACTCCCCCGGCGACGAGTTTCGGGCGGGGACAGAACTTCCCGGCTGCGTGCCGCGATTTGACTTCTGCGATGGAACCGAATGAAAAAAAAAAAGTCATTGTGCAGCCTGTACAGCCGTGAAAAGCACCCGCGTCTCCCTCCCCCCCCGTCTTCTTAGTGCACGGAGCTGAATTGCCCCCGGCCAGCGAAGCGGTTTTGCGTTGCCGGGAGTCTGGGCCGGAAGAGGGGAGGCAACGAGCATGGTTGTGCTGACCCGACTGATCCGAGGAGGGGCCAAGGGCTGGCTCTGCATGCATCGGCTGTCCAGCCGTGACAAGGCTGCCGGACCTGTGCTGCCGCGGAGGAGACGCCGTGGGCGGGGTGCCATTGGCAGGTAGGGTTGCCGTGCCGAAGCTGGAGAGGGCGCTGGGCTGGCGGATGGGGGAGAGAAAGCTGTTGTAGCGTTGAAGGCTCGTCACCACCACCGCCTACCCCTCTCCCTCCGTGCCTGTATCCTCGACGTACGCAGCCGGAGCGAAAGAGCGGTGCTCGAGCAGTGGAAAGAAGCAAGCAGCAAGAGAGCGAAGCCAGTGGACAAGGCAGAAGAGAGACGGAAAGGCAAAATGGTCCACCTCACAGCCGTCCACCACAGCGACGACTCGGGCCACGAGGCCGCAAGCAGCCAGCCAGCGACAGCGAGCCTGCTGCGGCTATCGAGCGAGGCCGACTCGTTCGCGACGAGCGTGTACGGCTCGCGCTTCGCGGGCGAGGACCTGCCGCGCGACCGCATGCCCGAGGACCAGATGCCGCCGGCCGTCGCCTACCGCATGATCAAGGACGACCTCAGCCTCGACAACAACCCGCGCCTCAAGTAAGTGGGCGCCCCGTCCGGCGACGCGCGAGCGGCGTGGGGAGGGAACTTGGTCCAGGGGGGGGGGGCGCTGACGTTGCGCGCCGCAGCCTCGCCTCCTTCGTCACGACATACATGGTTCGCTTCCCTCCCCCCCCCCCCCCCCCCGTCGGCGAGAAGGCTAGCCAGGCGCTGACGCGAGAGCTCGAAAAAGGAAGACGAGGCGGAGCGGCTGATGACGGAGGCCATGGCCAAGAACTTCATCGACTACGAGCAGTACCCGCAGTCGGCCGACATCCAGGCCCGCTGCGTCAACATGATCGGCGACCTGTTCCACGCGCCCAGCGGCAGCGCCGTCGGCACCTCGGCCGTCGGCTCCTCCGAGGCCATCATGCTGGCCGTGCTGGCCATGAAGCGGCGCTGGGCGGCGGCGCGGCGGGCCGCCGGTAAGTCGGCCGACGCGCCCAACCTCGTCATGTCGTCGGCCGTCCAGGTCTGCTGGGAGAAGGCGACGCGCTACTTTGAGATCGAGGAGCGCTTCGTCTTCTGTGCGCCCGACCGCTTTGTCGTCGACCCGGGCTTGATGGTTGACCTCTGTGACGAGAACACCATCGGCTGCGTGCTCATTCTCGGCACTACCTATACCGGCCACTACGAGGATGTGGCGGCCGTGAGCGACCTGTTGCTGGCTCGCGGCGTTGATGTGCCGATCCATGTTGATGCTGCGAGCGGCGGGTTTGTTGCCCCCTTTGTTGTGCCGGACCTTGCGTGGGACTTTCGCTGCGAGAAGGTGGTGTCGATTAACGTGTCTGGTCACAAGGCAAGGATGCTCTCTTCTCTTTTACGTTGTTCGTCTTCTCTATTCCTCTTCCTCTTTCCCCTTTTCTCCATCTTCTCCTTGATCGTTATTATTATCACCTTCTCATTCTCCGTATCGTTCTTTCCTCTATCTCCTCTACTAAGGATACTCTTTTCTTTATTACTTTCTCCGTCTTCTCTATTCCTCTTCCTCTTTTCCCTTTTCTCCATCTTCTCCTTGATCGTTATTATTATCACTTTTTCTTTCTTCGTATCCTTCCCTCTGTCTCCTCCACCAAGGACGCTCTCTTCTCTTTTATATTGTTCGTCTTCTCTATTCCTCTTACTCCTTTCCTTTTCTCCTTGTCCTGTATCGTTATCATCATCATCACCTTCTCCTTCTTCTTTCCTCCCCCCCTTTTTATCCTTGTCCTGAATCAATATCAACATCATCACCATCGTCTTCTTGATAATAACCTCCACCAGTACGGCCTCGTCTACCCCGGCATCGGCTGGGTCGTGTGGCGCGCGCCCGAGTTCCTGCCGCGCGAGCTCGTCTTCAACATCGACTACCTGGGCGCGCAGCAGTCGTCCTTCACCCTCAACTTCTCCAAGGGCGCCTCGGGCGTCATCGGCCAGTACTACCAGCTGGTCCGGCTCGGCCGGCGCGGCTACCGCGCCATCATGAGCAACCTGGTCCGCACGGCCGACTACCTGGCCGACGCGCTGGCCGGGCAGGGCTTCGTCATCATGTCGGAGCGCGGCGGCGGCGGCGGCGTGCCGCTCGTGGCCTTCCGCTTCGCCGACGACGACGACGACGCGGCCCGCTACTACGACGAGTTCGACCTGGCCCACCAGCTGCGCTCGCGAGGCTGGGTCGTGCCGGCCTACACCATGGCGCCCCGGACCGACGGGCTCAAGATGCTGCGCGTCGTCGTCCGCGAGGACTTCTCGCGCGGCCTGTGCGACACCCTCATCGCCGACGTCCGCCTCTGCGTCGGCGTCCTGCAGCAGACGGACCGCGACACGCTCAAGCGCCAGCGCGACTACGTCCGCACCCACCTCGTCGCCGCCGCCCGCCACCGCCACGCCCGCCACCACCCGCACCACTACAAGGTCTGTCGCCGCGCCCCCCCTCGTCTTTCGCCCGTGTGCGGGACGGAGGACTTGCTGACGGCCTCGCCAGAACGAAAAGCATTCGCTGCAGGGGACGACGGGCAAGACCCATGCTGCTTGCTGAGAGGGCCAGGTGAGGGGAACCCCCGTCGGCGGAGGCCGGAGCCATCGCGGCTTTGACGAGAACAGACCGGAACATTCACTTTCTGTCTTCTCTTTTCGAAAGGATGCTTGCCGCAAAGGGGGCAAATGGGAAAGAGTGTCAAGGGCGGGACAATGTGGGAGGAGCAATGCAAATAGTATCAAAGCTGGAGCAACGTGGAAGAAGCAATGAAAATGGTATCGAAGCCGGAGCAACTTGGCAGAAGTTAAAAAAAAAAAGTCCTCAAATCAAAACACCTTGGATAAAACACGAGACTGACAAGGAGAGTTGACACGTCATGTGAGGATTCCCCTCAACTTTGGCTCTGTAGCCAGCTCGCCCGCCCCGTCCTCTCACTCTTGTTAGGATGCTGGACCAAAAAGGAAGCAAACAAACTAGTGTCAAGGGCAGAGATTTCGGGAAAGAAACGGACAAAGAAAAAGCAATGGAAGTGGCAGGGAGAAAAGGCATGTCGTGTGAGAAATCCCAGCCAACAGAGCCTCGGCGTCTGCTCACTGCTTCTCGCCGGGCTCGCGCCGCCACTTACCCCTCCTGCCGACGGCGGTGGAGGCCGGGCCGGCGGCGGGACCGATGTCGGGTTCAGCCGTGGCAGCAGCCTTGTCCGGCGGCGCGACGGTGTTGGAGTCGGGGCCGGGGTCGGGGGCGGGGGCGGCAGGCGTGTCGTCGGGCGGCGCGCCGGGGACAACAGCAGCAGCAGGCCTGGCCAGGGGCGCGAAGTGGTCCGGGACGGCGCCGGGCAGGGCGACGCGCTCGCGGGCGGCCTTGTCCGGGTCGTCGCTGGCGACGTCGTAGCCCTTGTGGCCGGGGCGGGGCGTGGGCGAGTTGTCGTGCTTCTTGCCCCAGTTCCAGCCGTAGAACCAGAAGAGGCCGTAGGGCCCGTACATGTGGCCGTAGTTGTCGCGCACGCCGTCGTCGTAGTCGACGTCGGGCGGCGACTCGAAGGTGACCTTGCGGTACATGTGGTCCGGGTCCTTGAACTCGGACCGGATGCCCTCGAACAGGTTCGGCTTGCCGCCGTTGCCGGCCGTGTGGCGGAAGAGCTGGCGGGCCGGCTGGTTGTAGCGGAACTGGTTCCAGCGGCGGCAGACCGCCTCGCCCTTCCACGTCCGGCCGTACTCCTTGCCCCAGTCGTAGATGAAGCCGTAGCCGGAGCTGTTGCCGCACGCGTTGTCGACCCGGGCCTCGACCGCGAGGAACTCGGCCTTGGAGCAGATGTTGAGGCCCATCTTGTTGAACTTGCGCTGGCAGGCGTAGACGGCGACGGTGCCGTTGAGCGCCAGCGACACGTGGCCCTCGTACATCTTGTAGATGTTGCACCAGTTGAAGAGGGCCTCGCGCGAGGCCTCGTAGTCGGCCTTGGGCAGCGGGTACCGCAGCGTGTTGTAGCTGCGGTCCGGCTCGCACGAGATGAGCGTCCGCGGCAGCGGCAGCCGCTGCAGCGTGAACAGGTCCTGCGACACCCCCTCCACCGTCGTCGTGTCCTCGTCCACCAGGAACGTCACCTGGCCCGTCCCGCCCTGCCGCTTCTCCAGCCGCTCCCGCCGCTTCTGCGGCGGCGCCTCCAGCTGCTCCCACCGCTTCTGCAGCGGCGCCCACCGCCGCACCAGGTGCTCCCCGTCGCGCCGGAGCTCGATGTTGTAGTGTCCGTCGGGCAGGTCGGGGTGGATGTGGAAGCCCTCCGCGTCCAGCTCGTCGTCCGCCTCCATCTCCAGCTCCGGCTTCGGCTCCGGCTCCGGCCCCATCTTTTCCGTCGCGACCACGGCCAACAGCCCGGCCAAGAGCATCGCCGTCCAATGCGATGCCCTCATTGTCTTGTCGTTCGCTGCTGCTGCCTGGAAGATGAGCTGCAAAACTGGGAAACTAAGGAGGCCTGTCTTGCTCCCTCTTCTTCTTCTTGTTCTTCTCCTCCCGCTCCTATATTTGATCGTGAGTAATGACGATGCGTGCGGGGACAGCAGTTGATGTTCAGCTAAATAGTGGGCAGAAACGCCGCGGGAAAAGAAAACAAAAACCCAGACACATCTTTTATACGTCATCAAAATACAAGCTTTTGCCAGCCTATTGCCCGCTTGACTCGACCCGCCCGCGGCTTGTTGTGCCTTTTCGCCTCCGTGTCATCATCAAGTCTCGCCACGAAATACAAGCCCTGCCTGCGAGCGCTAGCCAACAGGATGCCGGGAGTCAGGAGCTCGCCAAAAAAAAAAGGGGGTAAACCAAAAAAAAGAAGGCCTCGACTGATGACGCCTCCGAAGAAACGCTGACCAATGCCATCCTTGGATGCCTAGCAGGGCAAGAGGGAAAAAACAATAACCTCTCACGAGAAGCCCAAAACTGCGTAATCGATCCAAGGAAGAATAAGCCACGAGCGGCCGACACGAACGCCACGGCATATCGAGGCAAACGCTATGCCCGGGTGGCGGCAATGGCCTCCTCCAGCATGTCCAGGCCCTGGTTGATCTCGTCCTCGGTCACGGTCAGGCTCGGCACGAAGCGCAGCGTGTTGGTGCCGGCCGTGATGACGAGCAGGCCCCTCTCGCGCGCGGCCTGCACGATGGCGGTCGGGTCCTCGCTCAGCTGCAGGCCCAGGAGCAGGCCGCGGCCGCGGGTCTCGCCGACGAGGTCGGGGAACCTGGCCCGCAGCTTGCGGAAGCGGTCGCGGAAGACGTCCGACTTGGCCAGCACGTCCCGCTGGAGCTGCGGCTCCGACAGGCGCGAGACCATGTAGTGCGCAAGCCGGCAGGCCAGCGGGTTGCCGCCAAAGGTCGTCCCGTGGTCGCCGGCCTTGATCTTGTCGCTGACGTACCGGTTGACCAGCACCGCCCCGACCGGGAACCCGTTGCCCAGCGCCTTGGCCGTGGTGAGCACGTCCGGGTGGGCCTCGGGCGGCAGGCTCCCGTGGGCCCACAAGGTGCCGGTCCGGGACAGGCCGCACTGGATCTCGTCGTGGATCAGGACGGCGCCGACCTCGCGGCACCGCCTGGCCAGCGCCACCAGGAACTCGTCGCTGGCCGTCTGCACGCCGCCCTCGCCCTGGATGGGCTCGACGATGACGCCGCACGTCTGGTCCGTGACGGACTCGCGGATCGAGGCCACGTCGTTGTAGCGTGCCTGCCGGAAGCCCGGCACCATGGGCGAGAAGGGCTTCTGGTACTTGGGGTTGTGCGTGGCCGACAGGCTGCCCATGGTGCGGCCGTGGAAGGCGTTGTCGAAGGAGACGAAGTCGTGCTTGGCCCCCGACGGGTCGAGCACCTTGCCCACCTTCCTGGCGAACTTGATGGCCGCCTCGTTGGCCTCGGAGCCCGAGTTGCAGACGAAGACGGCCTCGGCGCCGCGCATCCCGCCCGACTCGGCCGTCTTCTCGATCAGCAGCTTGGACAGGGCGCCCGTCCAGGCATTGTGGTACAGGTTCGAGGCGTGCACCAGCGTCTTCGCCTACGGGGGCGTCAGCCGTGGGCCCGCACGCGGTTCCTGCGCGGGCGGCGGCGCCTTACCTGGTCAGCCAGGATCCGGGTGAACTCGGGGTCGCAGTGCCCGAGGGCCGTGACGGCGATGCCAGCCGTGAAGTCGAGGTATTTGCGGTTCTCGACGTCCCACAGCCACGAGCCCTCGCCCTGGACGAAGACGGGCGGCGGGCGCACGTACGTGGCCACCATGTACGGCGCATGCCCGTCGACGAGAGCGGCGCTCGGCGAGTCCGCCTTGGGGTCGGGGTTCGGCAGCGAAGCATCCCTCTGGCCAGCATCGCCCTGTCAGCCTGCTTGCCGCTCCCCCCGTCGCCGTGGACCGGCCGACTCACCTTGATCGCCTGTTGCATGTTTTCCGCCAGGCTCGACGACGCGGCCGCGGCCGAGGCGAAACACCTGGTCCGAATCGCCCACGGACGGGCCAGCACAAGCGATTGGCGTGCAAGAGGGAGCCTCATGGCCATTTTCCTGGATACTCTCCCGAGCGCCCGCTGTGCAATGGAAGAGCGACAAGGCGCTCACGTACGATCGGGGCAGTCAGGGACCCTGTAAAACGGCTCTGCGGCCGGGCGGGGGGGAGTCAGCGTCACTTTATCCCTATCGATAAAGACTCCGGTACCGGTCGACGAGGCTGAGTCTTTCGCCTTACGTTTTGACTCGCCTGGTGCCGGCCTTGTCCCACAGCCTCCAGCAATTTTTATGACAGACATTTTGCATAACAATCCTCAACCTTGGCAAGTTGGCACCCACCAGCGACGGATCCCTGGGCGCCCTTCTGTCCCTGCTGCCTGCTCTTCTCTGGAAATTCACTAACAAAACTTGCCGCTGTATGTATCTCGACAATGCACCGAGAAACCTTGAGCACACAAAAGGCCTGCGCGGGACAAGAGTATGACATAACAAAAACAAGAAGACGAAAAATAGGGGGACCATACAAGCAGAGACATCGATAAAGGAGGGGGGGCAAGGAGGATTGAAGGGCAAAAGTGGATAAAGAAAAACAAAAAAGAAACAACTCCCATCTCTCCTATCCACAAGCCACTGTTGTCCTTGCATTTTCTGTTTGGGAGACGGACGTGTCGTCGTATGCAACCGGAACGCCGCCAGTCAAGCCATATACGAAGGCGTGGGCCTCCCGAAGCACAAGCAACACGGCTCTCGCGCGGGGGAAAAAACAGCAACAGAACAGCACAGCCGGCCTCTCCTCCGCAACCTGTCCGCCTTGGCGCGTGCCCCCGACGAGTCGAGCGGACACTTAGACTGCGCTGTACCCTCCCCTGCTGCCCGTTCCTTGGACGGTGTTGAGCACCCTTCTCACCCAGTCTTTCATCAGGTAGGGGACGTCGCGGATCATGTCGCCGTGCGGAACCAGGTCCCAGCCTCTAGCTCCGTACCGGTTATAGTTGAGCCAAGAGCCGAAGATGAGGTAGGCGGCGATGCCGAGGAAGAGGCTGCGGGAAGCACAAGTCAGCACAGCCCTCGACACAACCCTTGGCCAGGGACAGGGCGGGCGCGAGCGTACACAAGGACAAACCAGGTGAAGAAGCCCCAGTGGCGGCTGCTGTTGCCGTCGCCCTTGTTGCCGCCGTCGCCGCCGTCGCCGCCGCCGCCGCCGCCGCCGCTCTGCGTCTCGCAGGCGAACTTGGTGTGCCAGGTCAGGCGCAGCACGTCGGCATCCTTCTCCCGCTCGTAGCTCTCCCATATGAGAGCCGCGTCGGGCTTCCGGAGCTGATGTTCGATGGCGGACGTGCCGTTGCCGCCGTCGTCCTTGCCGTCGCCCCCCTTGTCGTCGGCTCGCCGCTGCGGCCCGCCCTCCTTGTCGTACTTGTCCTCGGCCTCCCACTCGCCCTCGTCACCCTTCTTGTTGTGATCGCAGAGAAACTCGATGACGGCCCTCTGCTCGCGTCGCTCGGCGACCGGGCCGTCCAGGGGGTGCTTGCCGCCCTTGAGCACGAGCCTCAAGCCCTCCTTCTGGGAGTCGCTGTTGGAGTCGCTCGTCTTCAACCGCACGGCATCGTAGTCGAATTGCGACCCGCCCGCGTTCTCCAGAGATCCGGCGATGGCCACCACCTGCTCGACTGCGTTCGTCTGGCCCTGGAGGAAGCGCTTGATGGCACAGACTGGTTGACGCACGGCGTCAGCGCGCGCCCGGACGAGGAGGCGGAGGAGGCTCACCTCGGGTCCCGTTGGGACACTCCTCCGTCTTCTTCGCCTTGCCGCTCTTCTTCAGCGGCTTGCAGATGTCCACGGTGTAGGTCGTGTTGTGGTACACGTCGGGGATCGACTCGTACAGAGACGTCACGACGGACCGCGGGCCCGACAGCTGGGAGAGGTCGTAGCTGTGGCCGTCGACTCGCACGTTCTCGCATCGCAGCATCGCCGACGTCCGCAGCGGCGCGAGGGCGACGGCGACGGCGACGGCGACGCTTGATAATTGAGGCGGATACATTGGAGATGATGGCCTCGCCCGAAGATCGACCGGCGCTCGCTGGCTAGCGGTTAGGCAAGACGGGGGCCGGGCTGCCAAGAGAAATGGAGGGAGTTCCTGGAACGGCGATGGCCGGGCTGGCCTGTGAGTCAAATAGCCGGCTGCAGCAGGCCGATGGGAGGCCACGGGACGAGACTGATCAGGCTGGGCTGGCTTTCTGCTCCTCGTCAGCTGCACGGGTCCAGCCTGTCCTGCTCCTGAGTCCGAATGCCAGTAGTACCTCTCTTTCCGAGCCTTGCTACTGCCTGCTTGACTGCCTACCCCGTAGCACTATCAGTGGGTTTCGTGCACGTGACTTTGGTAGCCCGACCGCTTACATCATCAACGCCCGTTCTCCATGATTCTGGCTTCATGCGGCCGAGCACTGAAGACCAAGAGGCTGAGTCTCGTCTCAGACCGCTGCCACCATCCCCCTCAACCGCTGTTTTCGCCCTATGTTGCCGGCCGAGCCTTATCCTGATTCGTTTTATTCCCCTTTTCGCCGTCGCTGGTGAACCTTGACATTGGGCCTTTTACCAAAGCCGCTCCTATAAACCACAAACCTCAAGCCTACATGGCGTCGAGCCGATCCCGGGGGTATAATCAAACATCGCGAACAACCACAACCAAGCCGCTTTCTGGCGCCACTTTACCCCAAAACTCCAAGAATAAAAGAACCTCTGCCAGCCCGACCGACAACCGCTTTTGCTGCTGCTAACGCAATGGAACCCGGCGCCTTGCCCCCGCCCGTTTGGTTGCTTGCCGGAACCCCGAACCAAAAGGGACGACGGTCCAGGGGAATCAAGTGTGAAAAGGTAAGGGCGAAAACGAGTAGAAGGAGACCCATATGCAAAGGGGGGGTTGGAGTGGCGTATATCCCGTCCGCCTACATCCCCTGATGCCCCATCATGCCATTCATCCCCTGCATGCCATTTTGTTGTTGCTGTTGCTGTTGGGGTTGTTGCTGCTGTTGCTGCTGTTGATGTTGTTGTTGCTGTTGCAAAAGCATCTGCTGCTGATGCATCCGTCTCTGTGCCATGGTCTGCTGCAGCAAGTGTTGCGACTGGGCCATGGCGGTTTGCTTCATCTTCTCGATGATGTCCGGGGGGATGTTCTCGGGCGCGCCATACTTCGAGATGGCGCTCTGCACCAGTCTCCCGTATATCTGGCGGGCGTTGTTCTGGATCTGAACTTGGATCGGGTTTGCGCCCGCCTGGGAGGGTTGCCCTGGCTGCTGGGGCTGATGCTGCTGCTGGGGCTGATGATGTTGCTGGGGCTGCTGTTGTTGTTGCGGAGGCTGGGGCTGGGGCTGGGGCTGCTGCTGATGCTGCTGCTGCTGATGCTGCTGCTGATGCTGCTGCTGCATTTGCATCGCCGCGAGCGCCTGCATGTTGGCGTTGCCGCCGTTCATCATCTGGCCACTGACCTGCCTCTGCATTGGATTGCCCAGTTGGCCCATCCGCACCATCTGCTGCAGCTGTGCCTGCATTTGGGGACTCATTTGACGCAAATGGTTCCCTTGCATGTTCTGCAGCTGTTGCGCGTACTGGACAAACTGCTGTTGCTGCTGGGCCGACATCATACCGCCTTGCTGGTGTTGTTGCGGCTGCTGCGGATGTTGCTGCTGCTGTTGCTGTTGCTGTTGCTGTTGTTGTTGCTGTTGGTGCTGCAATAGCATTTGGCGTTGCATCGCCTGCATCATCTGCTGCTGCTGCGCCTGCGAAATGCCCTGGCCGTTCAAGCCCATGTTCGCCCCGTTCTGCATGGCGGCTATCTGCTGCTGATGCTGCTGCTGCTGCTGCTGCTGCTGAGCGATGGCACGCTGCTGCGCCGCGAGGGCAAAGACCTGGGGGTTGTGCTGGTTCATGCCTTGGTTGTTCATCATCATGGCCGGACCCGGACCCATCTGCGAGTTTTGCGCCATCATGTTGGGCGGCGGGCTCGCCTGACTCATGCGCGGCGTCGCAGACATGGCTGGCCTGTTGATTGGCGTCCCGTGAGCCATGTTCGGCGTCGAGTGAGGCATGCGAGGCGTGCCCGACGGGTGGCTCTGCTGGCTGCCCCGAGCAGACATGTTATGGGCCATGGGAGCCGGCACCTGGGCGTTCTGGACGACGGACGAGGGCCGGGAGGGGCTCGCGGCCATGCTCGAGTTCGTCTGCTGCATGGGAACGCTCCCGACCATGGGAGACGACATGTGTTGCTGCGCTGGAGTGGCCTGCCGGACGACGGGTGAAGAGGCGGGAGGTTGCGACATTTGTGCCTGGAAGCGCTGCTGCGCCTGGTTTGGCATCCCATTAGGCATGCCATTTGGAAGTCCACTGGGCATCCCGTTGGGCATCCCATTGGGCATCCCGTTGGGAACACCATTCGGCATCCCGTTGGGCATCCCGTTAGGCATCCCGCTGGACATACCGTTGGGCATCCCGTTTGGCATCCCGTTTGGCATCCCGTTCGGCATCGCGTTCGGCATCGCGTTGTGGACTGGCCCGGCGACGCTGCTGGGCATGGCAGCGGCCACGCTCCCGCTCTGGATCGGGTGCGCGTGCTGCGATTGACTTGGCCCTTGCCCGTTGTTAGTGCCGTTGTTGTTGCCGCCGGCGGTGCCGCCAGCGGCGTTGTTGATGCTGTTGCTGGCGGCGTTGGTGTTGTTGCCGTTACCGCTGTTCATGTTACTCGGGGGCGCCGGGGCATTAGAACCTGCGCGGGCCGTCATGGCCTGCTGACGCTGCGCCTCTGCCTGCCGCAGCTGGTTCTCCCTCGCCGCGGCAGCGTCTCGCCGGGCCTTTTCCGCTTCTGCCTGCTGCCGCTGCACGGCCTCCTGTTGTCTCTGAAGCTGCATCCTCCGGTCGTTCTCTTGCTGCTTGATCCGCTCCTGCTCCTTCTTCTCCGCCTGTTCTCTGCAAAGGTCGTCGAGGAGCTTGAATCGCTCAAACCTGGGCTCGAAGGTGGCAGCGCCGGTCTGCGCATCTCCGTCGGCACCCCCTGAGCCCTGGGCACCGGTCAGGCCCGAAGAAAGCCGGTCGTCCAGGAGGAGCATGTAGCGTTCCTGCTCGGCGGCGGCAGCCTCGTCGGCAGCCATCTCGGCCACCGTTCTCTTTCTCGTCTTGGGCTGCGGTGGCGGCTCGGAGTGTTTGGGATGACCCATGGCCTCCAGGAGCGCGATGGTTTCCTCAGCGTCCCTGGTCGGCTTCAGCATCAGTCGCGGGGTGGTGGCCAGTAGAATCTGCCCCTCGGCGGCGTAGATGTTGGCCGCGTCCAGTTCCATCAGCTGCCTCTTGGCGGGACGTGTTGCGGGAGGTGGCATGTTGGCGGCGGTGGGAGTCGGGGGGACGAGAGATATGGGTGTCGACGGCTGGGCCATGGTCACCACCTCGCCACGTGCGTCGCTCGATCCTCTGGGGGTCATGGCCTTGAGTCGCAAGTCGACTTGCAAACTCTCTTGTGTGGGGTGCAGGACGACAGTGAATGTCCTGGGCTTCGAGGGCGTTTTAGTCTTCGAACCATCCTGTGGCGCCTTCTCACCCTCCTTGCCGCTTTCCTCCTTCTTCACTTCTGCCTCTTCCCTGACGGGCTCCTCGGCGGTTGCCTGGTCCTCCTTTGGGAACGGGATGTAGGGCGACGGCGTCAGACACTGGTTGTAGTTGTGGATAGATGACGGCACGACTGCGTTCGATGAGGATTTGGGAGATGGCTTCGCGGCGTCTTTGGCCTGGGCGACGGTCTTGTGATCATGGATTTGGACGATGAGGCGCCCATCGTAGAAGGGCACGTTGGCCTGGTTGAAGTACTCGAGGAGGTCGTGCGGGATCGTGCGGGTTCGCAAATGCTCGATGAATGTGCGCATGGGCGACTTGTACTGGAACATGCCATCCTGGCCATCGAAGCGAAAGTGCGTCGGGTGCACGTGTACGACGAGTGACGGGGGGCGGCCGGCGAACTTCTTGAGGATGTAGGAGTCGGGGACAACTGATGACGGCCATGTTAGTGCCGGGAGTTGCGGCGGGGAGCCGGCTGGCGAGGGGAGGCCGAGTAAGGGGGGAGGGCTGTACCGTATGGTAAGGGTTCTGCATCCTGGACAGGCATGTCGACGCAGAAGGAGGCGGAGCGGATGCCGGTGCTGTTCCGTGAGTTCCTGCCGGGCGCCTGGGACGACGGCTCGCGGCGAGCTCGGTTGACGGGACGGACGGTGGAGGCGGTGATGGTGCGGTCGCCGGCCGAGTTCGGGGGCAGCTTCGCGCTCGGCGGCGGCTTCTTGGCGGACATGGACGGCGAGGGCGACGACGTCGACGGCGCGGCCCCGTTGGTCTGGATGCCTGGCGGGACGGGGCGCTTGATCTTGGTCGCGCCATTCTGCTGGACGACGGGGCTGCTGGGCGCCATCGTGGCCGGGAGCTGTCGCTACAGTCGCTGCTGGACTCCCGCCACTCGTTCCGCTGGATCGGGGCGTTTGAGAGTGCCCCAGGGCGCGGTCATGGATGTCGAGGCCGTGGCAAGGGACGCTTCTGGCGATATCGAGCGATGGGAGGTGGTCGAAGGGGCCGCGGCGCGCGCGCTAGTGGGCTGCGGAGACGTCCGAGTGCAGGCTGAGGTGACGGCAGGCTGAGCCAAGGTACCTCGGCGGCGACGGCGGGCGCCCGGGGCAGCGAGATGCGGAGCGTCGCGGGCGGTGCGGCGGGCGGCAGAAGAGTCGGCGCCGTCGGGACGGAGCGATGATGAGAGGAAGGCCTTTATTTCTTTGCTGCAGGGCGGTCGGTCGTCCAGGCGAGGCGGCCGGCTGTGAAGAGCGTCGTTTGCTGCCTACCCATGCGCCACGGCAACTACGCCTACGGCCCTTGGGCGGACCAGGCCAGCGGCTCGCGTCACGTGACCGCGCATCGGTAGTCTCGTGCGATAGCATCATAGCAGCCATCCAGCCCAAGCATTCGACAAAGCATACAGGCAATTACTTCGCCGCCTGGAAAAGCATCCTGCACCGACATCTACACCCGAACGCGCAGCAGCCTGCGCCCCAACGGACTCCTTCCGGCTGAGGCTTGAGGCGGCTGCGCGGCAGCGCGGCTACCTTTGCAACACCATCTGATCCTGCGTCCGGGTACGAAGTAATTTCGTCGGCCTCGTCCTTTGTCCGCAGCAGCCACCGAGAAGCTTGATGGGCGCGATGTACAAGGTATCCAAGGCAGGTACAGTGAGTGGCTAGGTATTTACATGGACAAACTCTCGCCAACATGGCCATGGTATCTTCTCCCCTCCTTCTCATCTTCACCTCAGAAGAGGCCGGCCGCTCATTCTCGGCCCTGCACGCGGCGCATCCAGTCGTCATGCACACGCATCCCATCCACCACCACGATGCCACGGCCGCGGCCGACCCTTTCAGGCTTTTGCCACCACTTTTCGCCCTGCCCGCTTTTCTCTGCCTCTGATTCACTGTCGGCGAGGCCGCCAGAGCCGCTCTCGGCCCCGACCACGAGAACGACGTCGTGACGCAGCCACGTCTGAAGGTTTGTGATGATGCTTCCATTTTCGCCACTCAGTGACTCCTGGAGGTATACGATCTCTGGCTGGATGTGTCGCAGGACGTGGACGTGGCCGGTCGGCGTGGTGAAGGGGATGATCATGGTCTCTTTGTCGACAAGGCCGAGCGCTTGCGAGTATATGGCTTTGAAGGTTGCGTTGCCACTAGGGACGGCCGCGCTGGCATGGTCAGCGCCACAAGCCTACACTCCTGAGGGGGGGGGGGGGCTCCTCTTACCTTGGGTTTTTCGAGTCCTCGCCAGGACTTTGCACTTGATCGTGTCCAATGTTAGAAAATGACGAACTCAGCGAAGCAGGCGGAAGGTTACTGGTAATGGTTTCCAGCGCGGTCTCCTTCAAGTCCGGTGCATAGATCAATACGTAGAGTTTAATGGCAGATAAGTCGTTGTGGCGCGGGATGTGCGACAAGATCGACTGTCCATCTCGTCAGTGACGGGAGAAACGGAAGGATCGAAGGGGCCGGTATCGTCACGTACAGCGACCTCGTGGGAGTCACCGGTGCCGTCGAGAGGGACTCGAGCGTCGGCAGACACAACAACCGCGACGGCTTTGCGCCCCTTGCTCCATGTCGCAGGGGCCCGGTCCTTCTTCGCATCTGCCTCCTCGGACCACGGGTTTTCCGAGTAAGCCTTGTCCTCTTCGCGGATCGAGGCCAACGCCTTGCCGACTACTGCGCCGGCAGCAGCCACGCCGGCAGCGACCGTCTTGCCCGTCGAGTCGAGGAACTGCTGAGGGCTCGGCGTACGGCGCAGCGCCCCAGACATCCTGGCTCCCCAGCCGGAGCCAGACACCTCGCCGGGCGCCGGAGCCTGCCCGTGGCTTTGATCATCGTCCTGCGCAGGCTTCACCATGGACCGGGCCGCATCCCGCGCCGTGGCCCCACCATGGGCCGGATCACCGCCGTAGCCCGTATCTTCGTAGTCCAAGTCGGCATCAACGTGGTCACTGTCTTCTTCCCGCCGCTGACTCCATATCCAGGCGGCGAGGCCGGCGGTGGCGACGGTGAGCGAGACGGCGAGTGGCACCCAATGCGTCCACACGCCTCGTCGCGACGACCCGCGGTCGTATCGGTCGTAGGGCGGCGACATTTACGCGGAAAGGTGGTATCGCATCGCTGGGCGGGCAGGTCAGCTCTTGCAGAGAGCCACGCGCCGAGGCGGCCTCGTCTCGTATGCTGGTTGCGCGCGAGGAGCAAGGGCGGTATAGGCTGTCGATGACGTCGCTCAGCTTGATTTCGATGAGTTGCAGAACAGCTTCCGCAGCCGGGGTAGAAGCAAAGTCGAGGCAGGGAGAAAGAAGCCACGGGTGAGCTGCAGTTTACAGTAATACAGCCTGAAAGTGCGGTGGCTGGAGCGTATCGTCAACGCCAACAATGTGGTGGAGCGCCTAACCGCGCTTCGGGCCCAGCAACGCTGGCGGCTGATGGATTAGCTCATCCCGATCGGGCTATTGGCATCCCGGCGGGGGTCATTTAAAGATCCGTGCCGAGGAGCTGGGCGCGCCACGTGCGAAATTTGGTGTGGCTTCAGAACTCACCAGCCACACGCCGCTCAGCCTTGGACGGCACGACAATTCTTTGCGAGGCTGTGACTCTACGTCTAGAGCAAAAAGCTGACGCCCGACACAACCCCGGTTCCGCCCACGACGACGGATCACTGTACCGGTGCCCGTATCAACTCAACGATTCATTGAGCTTGCTCATCACTTTTTTGCCGTCTGTGAGCGGCATCGCAGCTCTCACCAGCCGATCCTCGGGCACGGCCGGGGCCAGAATCTCTGTCGTCGCCCGCCATGCCTCATTCCACCTCGATGCCCGCGACAGGGCTGCAGGCTGTCATTCTCTGCGGGCCTGGGTCCTCCTTCCCTACCTTCACCTCGAATCCCGATGAGCACCCCAAGGCACTCTTGCCCATCGCCAACCGACCGATGGTTTGGTACCCCATCGACTTCTGCCTCCGGATGGGTATGACCAGTAAGTCGGGACTTTGACAAACTCCCAGCCAAGCATAGCCCTTTGACTCTCTCGCGTGGAGACCTGGCTCGCCAGCTGGGTTGTCGAAGAGTCTGGCCGTCCTGTCTCGATTCGGCATTTCGCCCTCGTCACCGCAGTGGTGCACCCGTCAGTTCGGAAACGCTGACGGCAGGCAGGCATCACGTTGATATGCCCACCTTCTGCCTCGCAGGCCCTCACAACTGCTTTCAACACGAATCCCTTCCTCACGGGCCTGCCTCTGCCCCGTCCAGATATCTTGGCCCCGGCCGGCCTTGACCAAAACACGGGGACTGCCGACATTCTGCGCCTGTCCGAGGTTCGAGAACTGATCAAGACCGACTTCATCGTCCTGCCGTGCGATCTCGTCTGTGAGCTCGCCGGGGAAAAACTTCTGCAAGCCTGGATGGTCAAGTCGGCAAGCTTGGCCGACCTTTTGGGCACCAATCGCTTCTCCAGCGCGTGCCAATCTCGTCACAGCGGGGCCTTGGGGGTATGGTACAATACAAAAGCGGCGTCGTTGACAGCCGTCAAGGGCGAGGAGACGGACTTTATTGCGACAGCGCCACTGCCACCGTCGGCAGGGCCACCTCCGAAAGGGTCCGTCTTTCCCAATCTTTCGAAACTGGTGTATTCGATGCCGACAGACTCTCTCAACGACGTCATCGAGGAGAAGAAGGTGTTGCCTGTTCGCAATGGCCTACTGAGGAGCCACCCCCGAGTCTGCATGTATGCAAGCCACAGGGACGCCCATGTTTACATCTTCCCGCACTGGATTCTGGATTTCATCAAGAGTAACGAGCGCATGGAAAGCATTGGCGAGGACGTTGTCGGCTGGCTGGCCAAGGCCGGCTGGCAAAAGGGCTTGGCCGAGAAGCTCCATCTCAACTCGCTGTTCCGTGGCAAGCCCGGCGACGGAACCGATGACTCTACGTCGGAGAGCCTGGCGTCTCCGCGGGGCGCAAGCCCGGTTGGCCACCCGACGTCCCAAAGACGGGCACCAGTACGATCACTCACGTCCGAAGTGCGGCAGACACAATGCGTGGGCAGCAACTCGGCGGAATTGTCCGAGTTGAAAGTGCCACCGGTGCTTGCCTACGTCCACGCCAGCAGAGACGAGCAGCCGTTGCCTCTCATCCGCCGGGTGGACACGGCTCAGCTGCTACTGGCGACGTCGCTCCAGCTGGCCAAGCTCCCGTCGGTCGAGGAGGCGGGGGCCGAATCAGCGTCACCCTTTGCCCACGCGAGGAAGGTGGCGTATCCCGAAGGCGTCAAGGCGCGGACTACGATCACCAAGCAGGACAGCCTCCTGGCCGAAAACGTGACGGTGGAGGAGAAGACGTCGATCAAGGAGACGGTGGTGGGAGCAAACTGCCAGATCAAAGAAGGCGCGAAACTGTCCCAATGCCTCTTGATGGAAGGGGTCGTGGTCGGGAAAGGCTGCAAGCTCAGCAAGTGCATACTGGGCAAGCGTTGTGTCATCGGCGACGGATCCGTTTTGACGGACTGCGAGGTGCAAGAGAATCTGCTGGTTGAGCCGCGAAGTGAGTTGACTGTTTTTTTTTTCCCCGCGCTCACGGCTGCCCATTTGGAGGAGGATATACTGACGTGGGATCACAGCCGAGGACAAGGACAACAAGCTCATGAGCTCTGAGGGACTGGAGGCCACCGAGGCCGAGATGGAAGAGGTACTGCAGGAAGCGGACGCGGACGTTGCCGTCGCCATGGACGAGGCAGCGTCGGCCAGCGGCTACTAAGGCGGGCAGGCAGGCAGGCAGGAAGCCTAGACAGAGTGAAATTCGATGGGCTCGGCCGAGCCGACAGCTGGCGGGACGGAGCAAGAAGCCCCCTGACGCCCTGCTCTCGATGGCACAATCCTTGGTGTCTATCTCGATCGTATGGCGCAAGCTACTCGGGATGGCCCAATCCTTCGTCTCCATAGTGTTGGCGCGGCGTGAGGGCCAGGCGATGGATGAAGCGGCAATTTCACCGTTGGAGCGAGAGCGCAATTTGGGTTCGATGGCAGCCCAGCCGACAGTCGTCGGCGGTGTGGCAGCTGCACAGGCCGGAGCAGCAGGCTGACGGACCATTCCCAGGTTGGTCGCCGGCTCGTGTTGGGCGAGGCCGTGCCCCTTGCCCCGTGTGCGCGGGCGCAGCGCGAGCACGACGAGAGGGCAGCAGGACGGCAGCGAGAGACAGCGGACGTGCGCCACGCAGCTCTCGTCGACGGGGTGGGCGGCCTCGGCGCTCGAGGGAGCGAGGGGAAGCGAGACACGAGGAGGGGGGAGTCGCGCGTGCCGGGTTGCATCTTTCTGCATGCATGTCTACGGACCGAGGCTGGTGCACAGCTCGGGCGATTTTTCCATCGACAGGCCGGCTTGCTGATCGGCTCGTCCGCCCGTCCGTGCTGCGAGAGGGAGAGACAGCGGGCATGAGGGGGGACGAGACAGGAAGATGAGGCCGGAGGCCGTATCAAACGCCTCGATGCTGTCACCGCGCTCGTGTCCCCCCCCGGACGACGTCCCGCCTGGGAACAGGGGGAAGGGGGGCCCTCTTCTGTCTGCGCCTTTGGGAGAGGGTGGGCGGCATGGCCGTGTCTTCGCCGAGTGGCGCGAGACGACGGCTCGTCGCCACAGGGACAAGGGCGAGAGGAGAGGGACGGGGGAGGGGGGGTGAGGCAGTCGGTCTGAGAGGAGCTATTCCGGAGGGATCGAATCTTGCAAGGTAGGGCACAACGGCCTGCCTCTATTTTTTTTCGTTTCTTTTTTTGCACCTCCGCGGGATGGGCGTGGCCCCGGCAGGCGGGCGGGTGGCCGGGGATTTCGCCGCCTGTCGTCGCCGCCGCCGCCCGTCCGAGAGCCGAGGAGGAGGCGGGCGGCGGGCGGACGGGGGGCCAAGAAGGGGGAAGGGGGGCGGAACGGCGGTAGGGAGGAGGAGGAGGAGGAGGCTCCCCTTTCTCTCTCTCTCTCGTTTTCCCCCTCTCCATCTCTCTCTCTCTCTCTCTCTCTCTCTGTCAGTCTCCTATACCCAACTCCCGGTCACGCTCTGCCTCCCCTCCTCTCGCTCGCCTCGGGTCGCACCGAGGATTGGTCCCAAGACTTGGCTCTCGGCAGGGCAACGGCCGGCCGCGTGGGCGGCGAGCGTCGGGCGCCCACGCAGCCGTGCGACACCAAGAAGCGGCGGCCACGCAGGAGCGGGACGCGCAGCGAACACATGTGCACCAACGACTTAATGGATGGATATCTCGCCGCGGCGAATCCACC
>NJEV01000238.1:0-28164 GCA_002591385.1 Cordyceps sp. RAO-2017 | reverse complement strand
TATATATATATATGTATATCCACCAAGTCAAGCACTCGGTCTGTTCCTCCGGCGGGCCGAAAGAAGTCTCAACCTTCCAACTCGAAAATACCTCAGACGAGTCGAGCTGGAAAAGAAAAAGGCTACTGATATTGACGAGGTTAGCATTTACAGACTCCCCATATCTATATAGCTCCTGCTAATAGACGCGGATTCTCTCCAGCATGCGTCTCTGGCTCCATGTTGCTCTCTGGCGCCTGATCTGGTACTACGTTGCAGCCGTGATATAGAGGGACAGGGGAGCAGGGCACGGTACAAGGTCGGTTGCTGCTCTCGTCATTTGTCAATAGGGGAATATGAATGGGCTCCGCGCGACGAAGCCCCGTCTTCGCCCGTCTGCTCTTCTTCCCATACCGTCCACTTCTCGGTCAGTATATGTCCACCGGTCGCGCCACGTCCCCGCACAACATAGTGAGTAAAAACTCGAACCGCTTCCATCACAAGACGGTGACTGAGCTTCAATACCCAAGCCAGTCGTCTCCACGGCCTAGAATCTTATCAATCAACCGCACATTCGGCTAACATCTCTGTTCTCCACCCACTCCACGTACGTTGGCGGGCCCCGGCTTGCTGTACTCACCAAGACCACGGGTTAAGTCGCGTGTTAAGGCCCGTCAAGTGCCGACATGCCCCCGCCGAGTCCGCAGGCGAGTCTTATCAATCTTGTCCCGCGCCACTTGCAACAGCTATATCGCACGATTTTAAGTAGTGCTCACGGTGATGAGTGCCGCTTTGTGGGGGCTGGATTTGTCTTCGGTCGTCTTCCTGACATCTGTCGTGTTTGATATTTGCCTATATTTATTGCATCATATTGGAGAAGAGTGACCGAGCTTGCGTCAGTTTGTCTTGGCCGGGATCCAAGGCTCGAAGTGGGTTGAAAGTCTAAATATCCAGTACTGGCTATTCTATACATTTGCCGTACGGCTACATATACGTTTATCTTTATACAGGGGACTGAACCTTATGTTGTACTGTGGGTATGCAGGTAGGAGAATGTAAACTCAACTCGCTACACTTAGCATACCATGGCCCAATATGCATACCATGGCCCAATATGCAGAGTCAACAACGGCAGTAGGGATATGCTCCGTCTCGACTTGCGGACCTGTTGTGTACGTGCAATATTCCCCTCCCAGACTAGCGGCAATCCCATTTCTCGTGGAAGCTATAATGATGCTGGGCTATATTACTGCATGTTTGCCGCTATCCCGAAACCGTGGCTCGCAATATGGACCTTGTATCTTCAGGATACGGATATGAGCCGAGGATCAGATAACATGTAGAAAGCGGACTCGTGTAGCAGATTGAGCCATGGTCAGGTAGCATCTGGGAGTGGAAATCACATAGTTAATTGATGTCGTGCACAAAATCGCTGCTGAAAAACAAGAGAAGTCTCCGGGTACATGTTGAAAGACTGCACATATATTGGATGCTTACACTATTAGCACGAGTGCGAGGACAAGGCCGTAGCGTGAAGCTCAGTCCAGGCACACCACATGTAGTGGCCACACAGCAGGAAAGGCGTCAACGGTGAAATCCTTCTTGCGCTCTGCAACTCGTATACAGGCGATCGAGTTTTCGGCCTCGAAAAAGTTCTCTGAGTGGATCCCAATTCGATCAATATCAGATGGAGACTCGTGCCAGAGCAGCACGAACTCGGTGGAAGCATTACGAAATGGACTCACCAGGAATAGATCTGGAACGAGGCTTCCCTTACTTGAACGAAAAAAATAAAAACACTATCACGTAATTAAGGCCGAAAGGCGCAGAACGAGTAATAGTTGCCGCGAGTGAAGCTATAGTCGCCGCGCCAAGTTCTCCACTAACTTACATGTATAGCTGTGTCGGCCGGCTATTACAGGGTCTTGCTACCATTTCCATCTCCCTTGATCGAGCACATATACTGACTGGGATGACTGTGGTCGGGTAGCAGGTCAGGAAGCGAGCAGCCCACGCGCAAGACTCGGGCCCTCTCGGCTCGGCACCTTCCATATCGATGATGGACATGGGAGATCCCCGGTGACACGGGCATCCATTCCGATGCTCATACCCATACCAGATTCTCTGAAGCGTTGGAAAGTAAAGAGTGCGATGCAGATAAAGAATGATTTCAAGCCGGCACGATATTGCCTATCCTACATGTCCTTTGGCATGTGATTTGTCTCCCTGTGATCACATGTACCCCTGTCTGGAACGGCCTTTGCTTGTATTCTTCAGCCCATTCTCGCTATTACGTACCGCGTGCGCAAACCTTCGACAGGCAACTACTGTGACAACCTGTATGGGAAAAAGAAACATGTTTGGGAGACAGGCAACCATTTATGACGCATGCGTATAAACAAACCCGAATAGCCGGTCGCCGAGCAGGATAGTCCTGTAGGATTCAGTGGGCTGCGCGTACGTACGCGAGAATCACAGGCCGAACAGCGACATTGAAAGGGCGGGGACGGAACACATGGAGCAAGGCCACCACGTGAGCGGCGGGGCTGCCAGTAGCTCACCGACGGGTTGGACGCAGTGTAGGAACAGAAGATTCCAGCGTGTCACGGGGATATACAGCCTCAAGGTTACGATCAGATCGCTCCTAGATAATGTTTGGACCTGTTCTCTTCATGCTGTGTTACGGACCTGCTTTCCGGCCGTGTAGACGGACTAGCATCGAAAATCCGCGTCATGAGAGCACGGTGAGATTGAGGAATTTGAACCATTCAGACACACGCCAGTCGATTGGAGCCACTGAAACCCCCTTGGCAAGCCGATATCGATAGTTTTAAGATCCTGCTCCTGTACGTTTCAGGATAAAATGCCTCGAAGGACGTCCTACGTACTTATCCGACATCTTAACTCATTACGAGTGATATATATGGGGTAATATTAAGGCCCGCAGAAACTCTAACAACCAAGCTTGACATTGGACTCGGCTATTGGTCATCCATATTGACAACCGCAGTTCATTGTAGCGTGAAACCGGACGAGTGGCTTCGCACCTCTACGTCGTATCGATTTCAATAGGTATAGGTAGGATATGATGTTAAACTCGCGTTCTTCGGTAGTTGACATGAGATATTGTACCCCCATCGATATATGTATAAATGAAATTAAGAGAAGAATATATCGATTGTTGCTTGATGTATAAGAGGTGAAAATGGGCTCTTTCATGTCCCAGGCTCCTGCGAGCATACGGTCGGCAATAACAGACATAAAACAATGAGGTCCCTCAGCACTCTTTTAGAAGGGATCACGCTGTCGTATGGCAAGACATACCATACAGGTGCATTCAGAAGCAGGTAGCTTCAATGTGAGCCTGCCTACATGCATGGCCTCCGCGACTGCCTTGCATTGTGTCAACTTGAAAGTTCGACGTACGAGTTGCACGTCGGTCCTCTATATGATCCGGTTAGACTCCAAGAAGAAGCCGGCATCTACCTTTACCTACCTTCCGTTTCTCTACGCTGTTGTTAGGCTCTCTTGGCGATGGCCGTGCGTTTTGAGGCACGGGCTGGGTTTTCAAGCACGCCTGATAACCATCCGGTGTCCACGCCTTACATCTATCATCGCCATCGAAAACTTTCATAAGCTTCTGGGTTACGGTCCTACGTAGAGGAAATCGGCAAGTAACAACCTTCCGAGAGACGAATCAATTAGGACCGTGCTTCCAATTAGGACCGTGCTTCCCTGCGTATATATCAAATCAGTGCACAGCCGCTTCTCAGCTTTCTCGGCTTTCCGCTTCTGGAAACCACACATATGTATCGGACTGTTGCATCCACTACTTCATGGTATAAACAAGGCAAAAGTGAAGTACACGCCCCAGCAGAGGTAGTTCTGAACAGGCCTTGTATGCTGCTTGTGACATAGACTACAATGTACAGACTGAGAGACGTCGATCCTACCTATATCGCTCAATTGGTTCGAGATTCGAACTCTGCGAGAGCTGCATACATGTAAGTGTGCGACTCAAACCGAGAATTCAGGGACATCCACTGTTCTGCCAAGATCGCTACATGGATGCAAATAGAAATCGAGAACAACCACGTGCCTCTGTAGAAAATCTGTGACGCGACGTGTTTTGTCGGGCCGACAATGTTGAAGTCCCCTACGCACACGTGCCGAGGTTGCTATGGGCGATCTTCGCCCTCTGGATATAGATCTGGGGACACTTGAGGCCATGTGAAGAATGACCGGAATGCTTGCATTTACGATCCACGAGACCGTTAGCAAGAATGTGGCATGGATAAGCCAAAGAACTCTCACAGCCTTATGCAAGTGGCATATTGAATCATGGTTCCATGGCGCTGATTCAAGCTTCGACGAGACCTTGGCAGTGGGCAATGCTGTTAGGAAATGACCAGCCAGCAGACCACAGATTACATGCAGCTGGGCGCATGGCCCCTGTTTCTCGGCAGGGGGCGTGAAAGGTGTCAATAGTCAAGTAAGCTATGAATTTTCTGTTGCAAGGACTCGATGAATGTAACTATTCATGTCTTCTGAGAGCTGATAGAGGAACGAACCTCTGTCTTTTCCTTTTAAACCGTTTGGCTTACCTACCATCGGGAAGGTGTAGCCATTGTCTCTGCCTACCTGATGTTCTGTTCGTTGCTGCGAGTCTTTGCCCGTCTTCCTCCCTGCCCTCCTCTAGGCCTTCTCGCTCTTTCTGCACTCTCGTCTTTTTGCCTCTGCCCTCAGTGTCTTTTACGATCTCTACGGCCTTTACTTCACACGAGGGAACAAAGGGCTCGCAAGAGAGAGAGGCTCGCGAGAAGGCACAGAAGACACAGAGTGCAGAGGGCGGAGGGCGGAGGGCGGCGAAGGCACCAGAGGCAGAGAGCTATGCTGGGCGTATTTGATGGAGGGCCACTGACGATTAAGCAAAGCACGATAGAGACAGACAAGAACTTATATTTGGCCGGCGACTTGTAGGTGAAGCCAGAATGCATTGTCTGGCCCATATGTACTTTAGTATCGAGACTCTACGAGAGGAAAACTATTCCTAGTCCCAACGGTTAATATCCGTGTATCCTCACGAATGATAGCGGACAGAATGATGGCCTTCGTCGAATGGGATCAATCGAAACACTCTAGCAGACGTGTCTGTGCAGTACTAGTAAGTGCGTGGTCTTGGGCGTGCTATCATCTATTCAACTGACATGAAAATTGAACTATCTGGCTGCTGAAAGCTTCCCGTCTATATGCGTGCTCTGCTAGCTATCTGGCTGGGAATTTGACATATTAGAAAGGATCATACCTCGAACCTACTTTCAGTTGGTATAGGGGTCGATATAGATCGTACCTCTGAGATCAATCTTTTTATTCTGTGTCAAAAACACGTGGTTCTTCGACATTGAACCTTCGTCAGCTGCATGTCTGTACGCTCAATCTTTCAGCCTACTCCGGTCTCTGCCTTCTCTTCTGCCCGTTTGCGGCGGTGTAGCAACATGACATGCAGCAGCTGGCTGGCTCCAGTTCGTTGAACGTTCTCCAGGGCCATGCGTCAGAAAAACCTAGCGAGTGCCGCATTCACGTCGACTGCCTACCCCCGCGTGACTCAAAGCATTTCAACAGAACTAGTTTCGACGTCTGTTTCTGACAGGCGCAAATAAAGAAGCGGAAATACTCCCATCTTGTGGCCCTGTTGGGCGAATGTCACCGTAATATTTGTCTTCGCCTGGGCGATGCAATACTTCTCTTTATATGCAAAGTCACTGCTTTAGCCTGCGTATGCCTTGTGAAGGCGCTGCATTCGAGTCAGCCCAGGGGTCGAAGGCAATGTGTTAGTTCAGCGCCAAACATTGACCAGACGTGTCCTCTCCACTCCGACTTCAGCCACGTCTTTATCATTTAGCCATGAGTGGTCGAACACACTGCCAAAGAGCTCAAGCGGCCCGCCCCTACACCGACACATAGAGAGCATGGCTGAAGAGTAGTTGAAAAGGGGAATCCGAGGATAGCAGTGCCCAGGGTCTACAGGCCAAGTATACAGACCCAGCCTGACTTCAAATCAAATCAACCAATATACATGTAAGCGCGTTGACGAAGTTGTGCTTTGCTAAAGGAGACGACCTTTTCAGGTATAAGTATTGTCTGCGCAGTTATTGAACTGGCGAAACAGCTTCTGACCGGAGACGGCCTTGCAGGAGCCCAGATGATGTTTAGAATAGAAGAACGTTGACTATCTCATTAAGCCGAGCTCTCATATACTAAGAAGAGTGTTACGCGGAAGATAGAGGACGAAGATAACTGGGTTGGACGCTTGAAGAAGCCATCTAGAAGTGTACTATGAAGACTATTTATCCATCTTCCTGACCGGGCAACCGGCGCCCCCGCCGGAGCCTTGATGTGATAAGTGAAGTTGATCTCGTGATAACCTCAACTGAAGGGCGTTGGTCGATATCTCCTTGTTGCCTTACCGGGCCACTTAACCTCATTCACCCTCATTGACCGCATCATCATACATCTTCGCGGCGCACTACCTGAAATGCTTCATGGCTTGTCGTCTCTGTCTAGTGCTACATGTTTATGGTGTGCCTCGCAGTAGCTATGTTCGTTCAAGAGCCCTTCAAGGCGATAGCGGCGGCTTACGAGTAAACTAATGGAACAGCTGATGCTATTCTGTTGTATGTACGCGCGCCAGGACCGGCAATTAAAGACGTATCACATATGTAAGAGACGCTGACGCAAGAATCTCCGAAATTCCCCGCAGGCGCGAATGAATCCAGTCTGAGTTACGCCAGGAGGCGGCCTGCGACTCTAGCGCCCGTGCCGCAGAAGCCGGCGTGGAGTGTCGGCTTGAGTCCGGTGGATGCCGCCCCTGACTCCATGTCGCGCCGTTCCCAACGCGCGGGGGCTGGGAAGTGAGGCCCATATATCAAAAAAGAAAAGGAATGGATATGCGGATGGAATGAAATCGGGTACAGGCAGGGACAGTCCCTGTCTCTGAAGACCCAAACTGCGAATTCCGGGACAGAGAGAGACCTTCCATGATTATGTTCCTGGAGCTGATACACCTATCAATATGTAGCAAGAATGGCTACAGAGTATAAATACCCAATCTTAAATTTGGCCCTGCCTCCCAGGCTGTTTTCTATCACAGCACGTAGCCCAGCGAGGGTCTGGTATGCAACAAGGCGAAATCTTCGAGATCTCTCGTGGGTGCATGTACATGTATTAGTCGTTGTTTCAAGAAAGACAACACAAGTTTGAGCATCTCACAATGGTTCTGGCTACATATATGCAAGTACTGCTCTTCCCGTTGAGCCGAGCCGCCCGGGTCATCCTCCCCGGCACCCCTACTTTTCGGCCGAGAATCCCCGGAATAGACGAGTCGCCAAGGCAGACTTGGCGGACTCCACCCGCAGTATGAGCTGTCATGATCGTCATTCATATGATCGTCATCATTGTACGCGATGCGATACTCATCACGCTACCTCTTCTCGACTGGACCCTGTGATATGTGTGACCGCAACACGGCCATCAAGTCCTGGTGGAATCGACGATATCAAGACTAGCCGCTCCTTCCCCTTCCTGGATAATTCAATGCTGCGTTGTGTATGTGTATATCTACCCATCTGAACATGTCTGGTGTCCGGTACGAATATTCGTTTTTCGCGCAATGATCGCGAGTCGCAGAAACCGACGCAGCGATGCAGGTGACTGTCTTCTGATCGGCCTCCGAAACAGGACTGCGTCGAGTCGTCTGGCATTTTGAGGTTTATCGGGGATGCGGCGCGTCCTTTCCTTGGAGTCTTGACCGAAAAGATGACGGCAAGAATAGATAAATACAACAAAAAGGGAAAGGGAGAGACGGAGGGGGTGAGAAGGAGAGGGAGAGAGGAGGAGGAAGAGGAAGAGAGAGATAGGGGAGGGAGGATAGAAGGAGAAGGGAGGCACCTCGGAACGAGCACTAACTTGAAGCCTTCGAAGAGCCAACTATGCGTTTCCATGCCTCCTCCAATGTCATATACTTGAGCTGAGGAAAGGGTGTCTTGACTTTCCATACCGTTTTGGACTTCCACACCCCGTCCCAGCCATTCATCTTTGTGTGCTCGTCAATCGGCTCACCGTTGTCGTTGATGTCACTGTTGGCGCCGCGGTTGTCCATCCCGATATCTGGTAAATACCCCCACTGACCTACAATGACGGGTGTGATGCTGTACGCCTGCAGATCGCCATCTTTGATCATCTGCCCCATGAGCAGATCGACTGGGCCATCAAGGTTGATCGAAGACCTGAGCAGTAGTTTGGCTGCCCCTTGTCGACTGACGGCATAGGCCGTGGTGCAAACGATGCCGCCGGATTTTCGTATCACCCTCTCCTCGCCCAGTTTCTGGCCGTAGTAATCTTCGCCGGGCACGACGAAGGGGTCGTGGTATATAAGTTTCTCGTCCTTGTGGAGCTCGTTGTCTGTGCATTGGCCGATAGAGAGAATATCCCAGTGGCTGCTCTGCCATGGGTCGTCCGCGCTGTGGGCTACCGGCCGCCTCGGCGCGTCCTCTCGTGTCGCCGTGCTGTTGTCGCCGTCTGTGGCGGTAGATGCGCTCGGTGCTGAGTCGGCCTGCTGCTGCAGGAATTGTATGAAGTGCTCATTCAGATTTTCCATGATTTCGCGGAAGTGAATGTCCCAATTCGCGTCCGATTCGAGGATGAGAATGGCGGGAATCGAGCTCCTCAGCATCCTGGACCAGATCTGCCAGCCGCTTAGTTATGAACGTGCCTAATTCAAGCGCTCTCCGGTAAGGACTTACGTTCGCATGCGCACGCCAGCATGCCTTCTCCTTTACTTTGATGTCTGGCTGGTTGGTAGGAGGCATGCCAACGTCGTGGATTTGGTCCGCCTCGACGCCGGGCTCTTCAACGATTTCGACTCCCGAGAGATAGGCCTGCAACGACATGGCGTCGAGGCGATCGTAGCGGCTGGGTAGGTTGATGAAGTTGACGGAATGAAAGCCGACGGTGCTGTTGCCCGCGGTCGAAGTCTTCGAGAAGCGGGACTGCGGACGCCCCGATAGTGGGAACGACAGGCCGTACGTGCCGCCCACATGCTGAACAGACAAGTTTTCGAAAAGGAACCAGGTCGCGAGACAGACAAGCAGACCCACGGCGACAACTGAAGGTCGCAAGCGTTGTGAAGCCAGCCAGTGCGTCATGGTCGCAATCATGGCGACGGCGGCGGCGGCGACGACGACAGAAACTTCGTCGAGCACACGCGTAGGGAACAAGGATGGACGCGTGAGAATGAGGGACTTCAAGGCTTTAAAGCAATCCGGAGAGATTTCCGTACGGGATTTGCTGCTAATTAGTTTTTTCTCTTGGCCCCCCTGCGCGGTCCACTACACCATGCCGCCGTGCCGCCGACGACAGAGCTTTAGCCTTCAATCCTGCCAGGCCATGCCTGCTCTTGACCATCTTATCTACGTGTATACGAGTCAGACTGGAAGTTGGAGCTTGAGTCGAATGAAGTCAAGTACGTGCCGGGTCTTGGCTCGATGTTAGCCAAGGTGTCGCTGCTTAGCACCTTGACTACCGCTCTGCTGCAACTTCGCTCCATTGACGGAGATGAGTGACACAGCTTGAAGCACGCTCCCGTCTTCAATGGGCCAGTCGGTTGCGACAGTCATGAACCTGGGAGGGGGCATGTAGGCTGAGCGGTGCTGACAAGAGGCGTTGTGTGAAATGGTAGGTAGGGTCCATGAAAGGGAATCAAGGAATGGTACGCCATCTGAACAAGTGACTGGTGTTTATGCGTGAAGAGGATCTGTGGGGTTACAGCGCACCTGTGGAGAGGGAGAGAAGGCGGACGAGGGGAGAGATACGAGGAAATTTCATTGGAGAGACCCAGTGCCGACTTTGCCCCAAGAGTCTGATGCCCCGGCCGCCCACAGTATGACTCGACGTGTAGAGATGGGAAATCAAAGGCCACAAGGAATAAAACGACTAATGCAGTTCGAACCATTCCCTGGGCACATGTACTTTTTGGCATGATCCTACGGCATTGTTCTTGCCCGGACCAACATGAACCGTCCCGTCAGCAAAATACGACTGAGATCAGGGATGTACCGTTTATTCTATCCTCCTTATGTATTGACCAACAAGCTTATATCGCTCCTCCTATCACCCCACATGGCCGCGTCATGGGCAAGAAGGATTACCGTAGGCCCCTTTTCTCTTAGCTCCTGCGTTCGATGCTCAGTCTCTAGCCGCTCCCAAACTTAATATCGATTCAGGCACGACTAGATGTACTGATTACTGATGAAAGGTCGAGGACATGACTTACCACTCGTGTATGGGTGGTCCCCGCATCCCGAAAGAACTTGAGATGGCCCGCACAAAGAACATTGAAACGTGACGGGGATTTTATTATATTCACGTTCGTTTTACAGAACCTTATTGATACTTTGATCGACATGTCTATGTCATCTCCGTTACTGAATTTTGTGTGGTGCAACGTGGTCAACTTACCAGGTGGAAGACGCGTGATATCTGGTCCAGCCTCACCGGCGGCCTCATGAGTGCAGGCGCGGCCGGGTCCGGACGGTCAAAACAAGGAGACACGGTACGAACAGGGGACGGCGTCAAGACTGGAGACTTGTACCTGTACCCCTGGAGGCCTCAGGCTTGCACCTAGTTTGTATGGGGATGTGAGGGTACACAACACGGGATGCCGGTGGACTGACTCGTTGGCTCGAATCAAGATGTCTTCCGATAGAAGAAGAGATAGCGCGACGTTTCGTTAGGGTCCGTTGTGTTTTTTCCAACGGTAGAGCTCCTTGAACCGCCGTATAGAACTACATAGTTATAAAGATGTCTCCTATACGGCCGACACAAGTGATGAGACTGCTGTAGAGACTGAGAATAGGATGTTTAAAATTGTTTGAAGACTTTTAAGTTGTTTATAGATGTCGTAAGCAGGCCGACTAACTACATGTAGGTAGGCCGCATGAAGTGACGTACTGCATACATGCACACATTGATAAAAAGACGCCCTACAGCATATTTATACGAATCAGGATCCCAGCCTCAGCTGATGAGATGCATAAGTAAGGCTACAAGATATATACAGACCATTTCAAAAAAGTATAAGACCCGCTAAATACACACAACATACATATACCCGCAATCGTGGGGTCTTAATTCATTCATAGACGCGATCCATATTACAGGCTACAGAGATCGCGAGAAGTAGCGAATTATCGGCCCGTTAATTGATCCGGGAAATTTCCGCTACAGTGTCCTCTGGCTTCACGTTCCCTAGGTAGAGGTACTTAAGTAGCCAGCTCGGAGAAATAAGCGGGCCGATATCGGCACTGGCTTCTCGCGCATTGGCTGGACCAAGGCATTCGAATTAGAAAATCACGTCTCGGAAGTGGCCGCCTACTTTTCCGCCAAGGGAGCAACACCCCGTCTCACTCGGCTTAGAGCGGGGCTTATGATAATTCGTGATTACTGACGCATAGACTTTCTTCGCATTCAAGTTAGCTGTTAAGAAATCCGCTGTATTTACTGCGTAGCCGCTGACTAGGGACCTAAACACCCTGTTTAGCCTCGGGCCTACATGCAGGGAGGCTGGTCTTGCGGCGTAGGCGCGATAAACGCCTTAGGATGACAAGCCTGGGCTCCTGTCCCTTTAAGTGCGGATGATAGCGGGTCGCATGCCGGGGTCGTACAGGTCATGAACTTGAGCGGCGAGGGAGGGCAAGGTCGACTGCTAACTAACATCGTAATTGCACACAGAGTCGTCGGGGAGGAGGGAGAGTCGTCTAACCAAGCGAAAAAAAAGAGACTTGAGACGGGAGATAGGACAAGAGATGCGTAGTCACCTGGATGCTCGCTACCGCGGCCACTATATGTACACCCGGCTGGCCGGAGCCGCCCGGCAAGCAATATCGGAACGTCGCCATTGACGGTTCCAGTCGTTTGGGGGCCCGCCCTCCAGACCCGACCCCAAGGCGTGCGAGACCGGGCAAGATATGCGCTGTCATCCCAACGATCCTCACGGCGGCCCGCACGGCTGGCCATGGCCGGAGAACATGATCGGCCGAGACAAGACAAGGCTGCGACGAGACCGTCGCAGCTCTTATAACATTGAACAGAGCAAGGGGACCGGTCTTATAGACAAGGTCTGCCTCCGACGAAGACCGGATGCGGCCGTCAAACGCCAAGGAGAAACTCATCGCGCCATGCGCTTGGGTTCATGAGGGGGCCCCGCAGGATTTACTGTCGTCGTGAAACCTAAGCCTTCGCGTATCGGCCGCCGTTATTGTGCTTTGGCGCTATGGCGGCTATTTCGCGACGTACTGCGTCTTCGCATTCCGAGTATATAACAAATGCGTGCAACTAGGGGACTGCCGCGTTAAAATACCAAGCTCAGACAAGAAGGGATTCAGCGAGGTTAGATATACCGTCCGTTTAATTACCGTGAAGAGGTTTGCGGCGGCGAGGACTAAGCTCGGGAAAGATTATAGGTAACGGCGTAAAGGAGCTCCTCCACCCGGGCACTCTCGCTATACGGCCACCGGCAGGCTATACCGAGGGGGGTCCGCCTTAGTATGCGGCGGAAAATATAGTCGCTTACAGTTCAAATGTTGGGTACGGCGTGCCGGCTTATTGGGGGGCTGTGCAGAGGGCTCAGGCGTAGCTGTTATTAAGACTGTTGATTAACCTGATAGGGAAGAGAAAGGGGGCGCACGTGCTTGTATACGCGTACGTAAACGAACATGAAGGCACCCGCAGAAAGGCGGAGCCGCGCAACTACACCCGGGTCCGTAACACTTACACGGCTATTTAGTTTACGCTTAACTTGAACGATGTTATAAACCCCGTAAAGCTACAGCGCGCGTCGTACCGTATACGCAACCCCGAAGAGGCGGGGAAGCCTTCTTTCGGGAACGCGTACAAGCGGACGTGGCTAGCTAGATCGGATACTATAAGCTCGGCCGTCTTCTTTTACCGTGAGATAACGTGTTTTTTCAAATTGTTACGTTAATAGGGGCGAGTGGTCCGTTATTAGGCGCATGAGCAAGCACTCGAACCCCGTAGAGAATAAGAAACGGGGGGTGCGGACTGTTCTAGCTGCACGGAAATAAACCGAGTGATCGGAAGGGGGATATTTACGCCCTATACGTAGTACATAACAGCGAGACATATTGTGTATATGAGAGTAAATAAGCAGGTATTATAAAGAAGCTTAAGACTTAAAACTCTATAAGTACCTCTAGCTGTATAATGCGGTTCCTTGGACGTAATGGTGTCATATGTGTGCTTCTCCTAGGTCAGAGCGTACCTTCGCTGTCGAAAAATTTAGGTATAAGTATAGGCGCCTCCTAAGCCTTTATCCGTTCTTAACCACATTCCTTAACTAGTTTGTCGCGTCAAAGTCTTTCCTAAATATTCCTCTGCAGCTTGCTTTCGGCACCTGCGAGAGACAGCTGCCAGGTTTCTCTCTGGCGGATATAAACAACGCATATCAGTAGTAAGAGGTGATCGCCGGCCGTTCCATCCTTCCTTACAGGATAACACACCACATCGGCTCAGCCAGCGGACACAATGCTCTATACCTGTGGAAGAATGATCTTAGCCTCGTCGCTCAAGGCCCTTACTATCTACGACCTCTGGCACGGGCCAGCCTTCCCGAAAACTGGAGTGAACATGTCGTCAGTGGCAAAAGGGCTGCTAGACGTACTTCCCCACGGATTCGCCGATTTCCTCGCCTCCAAAAGCGGAACGGACAGGGCGGACGTTGGCATTAAGATCGAGAAGGCACTGGAGCACCTAGGGCCAGGCAGAGGAGATGCCACCATAGCGTGGTTCCACAGAGCTGCGAGTGACGTTGAGCTTGTTTGCTGGGACGTCGAGGACATAGGACTCCCGGGCCACTATCAAGACTACCTTGGCTATATCTCAGCGTTGCTGGTGACGGGACACTCCGACGAAGAACCGATGCCGTCGAGGTTAATGCAGTTACCACCGGGCCACTTCCAAACCAAGACAATCTTCACGGTCTCCCTAACGTCTGATACTTGCGAGCGGTGGTTCGCATTCGCCGCCGTCCTCGCAGGGGACCTGATCAGCGGAGATGCCAGCGCGGCCGTCCGTCGATTGCGGTCAAAACTGGACCAGGTTGGTGGCGCGCTGGCTCGGCTTCTATTCATGACTGCAGGGCCTACGTACAACTGCGACTCCGGTTTGCCGTGTAGCAACAGGGCGGTGGCTGGCTTGCCGTTCAAGCCCATCGACGCAGGAGCCTGGCTGCGGTTTCTTTCCGACCGGTTTGACAGGTGCGAAAGCTTCCTGGTCTCGCTGGGGGAACAGGACGGTCTCACCGCTTCCGGATACTGGCTGGCATACGAGGGGGCCGGCGGAACACAGAGCGGCGCCCTGAGCATGGACTGGTACCGACAGAGGCGAGGATCCGGCAGTCACCGCAATCCGTCAGCCTTCGTTCCCATCGGAGGCGGGACTGCGGGAAGCGGTGGCGGAGGCGCGGAATCCGGGAAACTCATAGTAGAATTCATCTTTCCCGGTCCACTGAGCATGTATTGTGCTAGGGGGATCTTTCCTATTCCCTCCGGCTCGGGCGTGCGGGTCGCGGCAACTGGGCGGCGAGCAACCGAACTGGACTTGGCAGCCAGCCAAAAGGGAAAGGTGTTCATACCCGGCCTTGTGAACATAAAGCAATATGGCAGGTCTTTCTCTGTGCACGACTGTCTCATGAAGGATCCGACCGACAGTTCGAGAACGCTGCTCAGGTCCAGGATAGTACATAGCCAAAGTTGGATGGAGGCATCATTCGGCGATTCAGACCCCCCCACCGAGGACGGCTATTCAGCAGCCCTGGGTTTCTCGGGCCCGAAATGGGGGACTGGCCCGGGCGGCGGCGGCGACGACGGAGCGCCGGACGATGGCGGCTGGGACGGGCAGACGGGCAGGTACACGGGTCCGCCGTCGTATTCCTACGGCAGATTGGCCGGTCCCGATGGCGACTTAGGAATCACCGGCGCTGGGTTCGAGAGACACGATGGCATTCCGAAGGAGCAGAGCCGTGTCAAGAACTATGAGACCGAGGTCGGACCGCACGGCGAGGGTGCCGTGACTGCTGACGAGGACGGCGACCGAGACCGCGTCTGGGGGGACGACCAAACCTGGTTCCCAGAGGTGCCGGGGGGCGCGCGGCCGAGCGTCGCCGGCACAACCGCCAACTCGCCAATTTCCAAGTCGGCGCTCAGAATAGTTACCTGGGAGGATGGCGGCACTCGGAAGCGTCCGATCGGGCTCGGGGTAGCAGGTCCGTCGGACCCGTGGTTCCGCTGCGCCAGCCTGATGGCCGTGGGCGAGCCTATGCCGGGGCCCAGCCTGATTCGGGCCTGCAGTCGGGACGGCCGGTGGAAGCCTCGAGCATACGCAGGAGCTCGTGGCCCGCCAGGGCAACAGTTAGGCATCGCTCTGTTAGCCTGTGACGACGTCCCGCACTCGCCGCTGTTCCGGAGAGCCGGCGTCGTATGCGTCCGTGAAGACGCGACTCCTGGCACTGCCATTTGGTGTCCAAACACGAGTCCCGACGACCTGCTTGACAAATGCGTTGGGCCATACCCGTCCCCGAGCGGGTGGTTTAACTCTACCGCCGAGACAGACTGACCTGCTGAAAGGGAGAAGCCGTCGTTGAAAGGCAGGAATCGCCTTTAAGGAAAAGCCCCGCCGATTACTTGTTCTTCAACACTAAAGAGACCTCCTATCTTGCTACTCAACTTAGTTCGTCAACTCTTTCTTTACCGCTTCTCTACGCAGGGCTTCGTTTCTTTAGATACAACGTTGCGCAAGGGTCAGGTCCCAGCATCAATTAGCATTGAATATATCTTCTCCTCCCAATCCTGCCATTCCAGCTTAAATCGAACTCGGATCGTCCCTCCTTTTCTGTTTCGACGATATGGGTTTCAAACGGGGTAAATACATCTAGGATCACTCATGATTAGAGAAAAGACATCATCTACCTTGACCTCAATAGATGCGGCCAAGGCGGCAACTAAACACATTGATACCCCCAATGCTTACTTACCAAGCTACCCTTGTCTCTTCTGCAGCAAACGGCATACATCTTCTCGCACGTTTTCTGCTTCAGAAATAAGAGGTGCTCAGTTTGGCCGGATACATGTGGGAGCTGTTGAGATGTCAAGTATGACTCACTCGGCCAGCCTGCGCAGTTCCCTCGTCCGACCTGCATATACCTGGTCGACCCGGTAATATGTATTGATAAAAAATGACAACATTTTGTATCTGAGGCGCTCCTCTGCCTTTTGCTCGGCTCGCGACGTCTCGCCGATTTACAGCCGCAGCAGCACTACCCCCTACTATCAAACGGCCGAAGTAAAAGATGGCGACGCCGCAGCGCGTGCCCGTCACGCTCCCGGACGACAAAGTGCCGACCAAGGCCATGGTCCGAGACATCGTCGGAGCCTTCCTGAGGCGAGAATGGCCCGGCGTGGACGCCGAGACGCTGAGCATGTCGTACCGCGCCTCGTTCGCCAACGCCCACTGCCCCGTGCAGCGACCGGCTCCGGCGCCGGGAAACCCGGCCGTCGAGCCGCTCAAGGTGTTCATCAAGTTCCACAGGCCGGCCGCGGCGGATTTCAAGGCCTTCGAGCACCTGGCGCCGAGCCGGGGCGAGGAAGCGCTACTGTGCCGCGCGTTCGGCCGGACCGGGCTGGGCGCCCGGGTCTACGGCTTCTTCCAGACGGCGGACGGGACGCTCGGCCGAGTGGACGAGTTCCTAGAGGCGCGCTGCCTGGAGCCTGCGGACGTCGAGGAGGCGCGCGTGCGGGCCGACGTCGCGCGCGCCCTGGCCACCTTTCACGCCATGAGGGCACCGCTGGAGGATAAGAAGGCGCCGCAGGCGTACCACGAGGCCGTCACCGCCGCGCTCGAGCGGTACCGCGGCAAAGACAGGCTCAAGGCTCTCGGCAGGGAGGCGGGCGTCTCCGTCGACGCCCTGGTCGACTACGACTTCGGGACGCGGCTGGCCAAGGCGGTCGAGCGGCTGACGTCGATGGGCGCTAAGACGGGCTGGTGCATCCACGACGTGCAGTTCATGAACGTCCTGGTGCGGGAGAGGCCGCGGGAGGGCGAGAGTACCGTCGCCCTCGTCGACTTCGAGTTCGTCATGCGCAACTACCGCGGCCTCGACATCGGCGGGCACTTCATGCAGAAGCTGTTCACCTGGTTCGGCGACCGCAGCCGGATCGCCAGCTGCAGGCCCTACAGCGAGCCGGAGAAGCTCGACTTCTGCGCCGCCTACGCCGCGCGCTGGAACGGCCTGACCGGCGACGCCGACACGCCGGACCGCGTCCTGCGCGAGGCCGAGTGCGGATACCTGCTGGCCGTTGCCTTCGACATCCACAACATGCTATGCTTCATGAGCGAGCAGGGCGAAGGCGACCCCCTGGACCTCGAGGGGCTCAACAAGCTGTTTGATGAGTTTGTGCATCAGTACGCGAGGCTTGGCTTCGAAGACGCATGAGTCGGATGCATCGAGGGCAGATGACGGCGTGGATATGCTTTTCGGGACCGGGCTATCGTATGCTCGAGGCAGCTTCGGCGCCTGTAGGAGCCTGGCTCGTACATGCATGTAAGGTGCACACCTAGGTACCTACAGTAGTAAAAGTCGTGAGGGTACGTATGCGGTGCAGGCACGTCTAAGCGGTGCAGATTTCCGGAACTCGAGTATTGAGTAATGCTTTCATGCATGCACTATATTTGTTAGAGTATACCGATCATCGATCGTTCAGAAACAGTATAACCGTCGACGTATCTAGCAGGTTGAGGCAAGAGGAGTCGGCCGGAGGCAACAGCACGGAGTCGGCGGAGGCAGACAGCGGCGGGCAGAGGAGAGCAGATAACCTAGCTACATGTACATAGCTGACATCGTACCCTCTTGTTCGAAGTTGGGTAAAAAAGGGCACGGGTAGGCATTACCTACTTTAGTAAGAACAAGACTATCGCATAAGAAAACGTAAAGAGACGAGCGGGCTAAGGGCTTCGGCAAGAAACTACGTATATAATCGATAAAGAATTCTCCTTCGCCTTATCTCTTTCCCCTCGTATGACTGGCTCGTCTGGCAATAGACATTTATTACGGGGAGCCGCTAAACGTGACAGCCCTTCATCGGAACCCCCAAATTCAGAAAACCGGGCGCAAGTAACTCGACACCCTGTCAGGCCATGAGCCATCGTCGGAGCCCCCGAGCACCTATGCCAGCACAGAGCTCGCCTCGATCGCTACCGGCGCAGATGACGTCCCTCAAGTGTCCGCTATTCGCGACCAGCAGCAACCGGAAGCGTCCCGCGGGCAGGCAAGAGCCCATACAGAACGTCCAGCCCTGACCTGAAGGCCTCGACGGTTGGCTCGTAGACAGCCATGTAGGTGCTGATTTCCTCGTTCTCGAGAAAGTCATATGGGTTGCAGGTGGCGATGGCGACGAGGGGGGACGAGCCCCGACGCCGTGCGACTTGCAGGCCCAGCTCGGTCTGGTAGTGCGATTCGCGTGCGTTGCGCGTCGCCAGGATAACCACCTCGGCCTCATCCACCTGGCGCCACTGGACGTCGGAGAGGGTGGACTCGGTGAAGCGAATCTCGACCGCTTTCGGGTTATGGGCCCGGATCGCGTCTCCAAACGAGCTGGCCACCCACGGCACGCGCGTCGGCGGCGGCGCCTCTCCGCTGTCGACGGCGCCCCCGGCGGGCACGTTGGGCCCCGGCGAAAGGAAGAGCGTCTTGGCCGTGCGCGAGAGCGGCAGCAGCCCCGGCTTCGAGCGCACGAGAGTGGCGGCGTCGCCGTACACCCTCCGCGCGAGCTCCTCGTTCTTCTTGTTGATGGCCTCGAGGGCGTCCGGCGCCTGGGGCTGCAGGGCCTCGTCCCAGCCGGTGAAGCGCGACTTGAGCTCCCTGAGGCGTGCCGAGGACTCGTCGAAGCGCTGTTGGGAGAGCTCGCCGGACTCGAGCGCGCGGCAGACGCGGTCGATGGCTGCGGCCTGCACGTCGTAGGTGTGGCAGATCATGACGTTGTCGACGCCGGCCTGCAGGGCCATGAGCGACGCCTCGACGGTGCCGTAGGCGGCGCGCACGCCGTCCATCTCCATGCAGTCGGTCATGACGACGCCGGCGAAGTCCAAGTCCCGGCGCAGGATCTGGATGGCCTTGGGCGACAGGGTGGCGGGCAGGCCGGAGTCGTCCAGCTCGGGCAGGGAGATGTGGGCGGTCATGACCATCTCGACGCCGTGGGAGACGGCGTGGCGGAAGGGCAGCAGCTCCATGCCGTCGAGCTCGCGGCGGCTCTTGCGGACGACGGGCAGTCCGTAGTGCGAGTCGACCTGGGTGTCGCCGTGGCCGGGGAAGTGCTTGATGCAGGGCACGACGCGGCGGGCGCGCAGGCCGCTGGCGCAGGCGGCGGCCAGGCGCGACACGCTGTCCGGGTCGTCGCCCGGGCTGCGGACGCCGATGACGGGGTTGAGCGGCTCGCAGTTGACGTCGCCGACGGGGGCGTAGTTCATGTTGATGCCGAAGTGGCGGAGCATCTCGGCGGTGGCCTCGGCCACGGCCCGGGCCGAGTCCACGGACCCGGCGGCGCCGAGGGTCATGGGGCCGGGCATCTGGGCGGCGACGGGCGGCGAGATGCGCGTCACCAGCCCGTTCTCCTGGTCGATGCCGATCAGGAGCGGCTGCTCGTGGCCGGACTCGCTGGCCAGCCGCTGCAGGCCGAGGCACAGGGCGCGCAGCTGGCCGGCGTCGCGCACGTTGCGCTTGAAGAGGACGATGGCCCCGACGCCGTAGTCGCGGATCAGCGAGGCAATGTCGTCGTCGACCTCGGCGCCATGGAACCCGACGGCGAAGAGCTTGGGCGAGGCCACGAGTCAGTATCCGTCATGGCGCCCAAGGGGGCAGGCTTGATACCTGGCCGACCGCCTTTCGGCGTTGCTGCGCAGCCGCGGACATGGCAGCGGATGATTTGAAAGCCTCCTGCGATTGAAGCCGCGACGCGAGGCTCGAGGAGATCGTCGGCGGAGGAATCAACGTCGCTCCTGGCCGACGAGGCGCCCACGTCGTATTTGTACGTTAGACCACGTGGTCCGACATGATGTTCGTTTCGACTAATTACTACTGCCACCACCTCCCTACTACCAATGCAGCACTGGTAGTTTAATTAGCAGCTATGTAGCAATCCCGTGACGTCGATCATGCACCTCCGAGTCCTGTATATCCTTTGCCGGCACCCACGCCCGGACAACTTGACTAATTCGAATCCTGTCTACTTTCCTGCCTTTTCCGCTTCTTGCATCCTTTTTGTAACGAATGCAGAAAAGCAGGAGACGACAGGAGGAAGGGGCGTCACTCTTCATTGATGATGGATGCTGTGCTTTGCTTTAATTTTTATGATTTTTTGGTGGAGACCGCCAACTTTCAGGAGATTTGGCCCAGTTCTGTTGCAAGAAATCTTGGATCTAGAGTCAGTGTCGGCTTTCCTTTTGACGACGGCATCAATTGATCGGCGCTATCAATCTTTTGACAACTTCGTTCCTCAAAGCTTCTCGACGGCCCGGGCGTATGATTGGCGGAGAGGAATAGTATGTAGTAATGGTATTCACGCGCAGCTGGCCCAATTTCTCGAGCGCACAAATGCGCGTGAATAGTCCCTGGAATTGCTCCTTCTTCACAGCCTGGGCTCATCAGACGAGCCGATGGGAGTGTAAAGGGGCGCCAGCGAGGTTTCGCGTCGTAATTAGCCGCCGCAAGCGCGCTGATTCATGGATGAACAATACTTGGTATATATTTGAGGGTATGCTTGGGGCGAAAGAAGGCCGACTAAGAGGCCGCGATGCTACCTGCGATACACTGAACTGACGTTCTCGGAGAAGATTGATGTGCGGGCACCCAAGATTGTTGTGATGGAAAGGAAGAATGAGACCCGGCCATCTGACGCTTCCTGTGACACCAGCTGCCGCCAACTGTCATTGACGTAACTAGATCCCATCACTACCGACCCATCGTCAATGAATTCAAGGGCCAGTATTCGTCGTGGGATCCCTGTCCTCGATAACGCCAGACAGACGCCACGCATCTAGCCTTGCGCGACCTTTTCCGCTTTGCCAAAGTGGGCGAGGTCTGGTGCCGGCCGTCTTGGTCCTTCGAGATGGTCAGCTGCACAAGGTGCTGCTTGAGTTGAAGCTGTAGTCGGAGTGTTGGTGTTCTCGCCCTGATCTTGGCCCCGAAGATGCTTCTTCGATCAACTCTAGCCACCGGACAGCTTTGTCTTACATATATCCCTCATGCGACGGGATGGGGCGCATGTGCAAGTCCAGGCGAGTTGGCGGGTGCTAGAGGACCATGTTGTCGTTGCAGTGAGTGACACGGCGTCTGACCGAAGAGACGGAGAGCAGGCAGGGACAAGTAGGCTACCCCCAGGAAATGGATGTCGGCTGCCTTCGCGTCAAGGCGCCTTCGACCTATGGCTCCCTCACGAACCTGAATTTTCTCTCTTGTGTATCTTGCCGCTCACCAGGTTCAACGACAGTCGAGATAAGACCACCAGATGCGTTTAGGAAAGCGTTGCTCAAGTAGCGAAAGAGGAACTGTCATAAGTCTAGGGGTTCCCTTCTCGCCTCGATGTCCCTGCACGATTGAGACGGGGGAGAGCCTTGTTGTCGCCCGCTTTGGTTAGGCACCCAGGCTTGGCTTTGGTACTGCCTCGTGAAGGGCGCCAGTCTTTGCCGTAGCCGACAGGTCAAAGAGCATACATGTACTTACAGGGTCGTCGAACGGCCCTCCGCATCGTATTCTGCCGCCCAACTGAAATACCTGCACGATAATGAACGGGTGACTAAAGCCTGTTCTTTCGCAATTGCGCAGTTCGAGTAGGCGTGTGCGCCTTGTCAATACGGAGTTGCAGAAGCTCAACATCGTGGGCCTGAAGTCGTTTTGCTGAGGTCGGATCCGTCGTAGAATTGAACATATTTGTCGCGGGCGGTGAAATGGCCGATGAATGATAAGGACTCTTCAACGTGGATGTATAACCTGGTATCGGATAAGTAGTATTCATTGAGGTGAAAGAAAGCCTATAGAGACGTGCGTATTCATGTTTGTATATGTACCCTGGCTCTGATGCTTTCTTCAGGGACATCTGTAAGAAGAGAGCAATATCCAACGATCCCGGAAAGGAAGATTAATGTAATTGAACAAATGTAGAATGTTGAATGAAATGGACGACAACCTTGGACCAAGCACTTCATTTTCCGTAGTGGTCAGACAGGTCGATTGCAGCAAAGATGGGGTTTATCGTCCATCCGATCAATGATGTCTTCACTTCACCCTCTTCAATATGCACCAAGAGCACCATGAAGCTCTCTAGAACCTTCATTTTCGCTGCTTACATGCACATTCAGTCAGATCAGGTGGGGGAAGGGCCACATGATGTAACTGAGGAGGGACTTGGGACGCCTTCCCTCAACCGCTATCGCGCCTCTTGGTAACCAAGGATAACCGTCATCGAGGCTGGAAATCTTCCGTGCTCTTCCAGTCCGAATCGTTCTCTTGCTTTGACGAGACGATCGATTGGATCCGCACTCCTAAGGTCGGTGATATCAGGAAATCGGCTAATGTCTGGCCTAAATTCCTCCACTCTTCTAACCTTTACGTTCAAGGTCTTGTCAGTTGCCATCACATACATAATCACGAGCATCGTAACGGTAGAAGATCACTGCTATCGAACACTAGGGGGATGCTTACCGTTTCTTCGTCTAAATGCGACAAGTCTGCTGCAGCTAGATTGATAAGGCAGGTGGTGTGAACGATAGCTATCAAGAATTTCATTGCGGCGGCGGATTGCTAGAATTGTGGTATACAAGGTCACAGCCGAGAGGAAAGATCCATAGGTTCTAGAGGGAAACCTTCGAGTGCAGGCAGGAAGTTGACTCTCGGGTCAAGAACGACTTTGCGAGCAAGACAGACGCGTATGGAAAAATAGCCATGAAGCGGACGTCTGGTATTTCGAGTCATGGACCCGGAAAGTAGGCCTACAGCAGAATCATTGTGCCAGGCTTCTACAGCAAAACTAAGACATACTGACTCCATCTCGTGTTTCGCAGCCTATTCGTAAAGCGGCAGTCAAACTTGCCGTATGCATAAATACCGGGGCAGCCCACTCATCCTACAGCATGAGTAGAATCGTTCCGGTCATGCGGACTTCCATCTTCAGGCTCAGGCGTTGTACATGTACCATACACAAACAGCTTACCCTGTGCATGCTTTGACACCTGACGAACGACAAGGCTTTCACTGCGTCCGCCGCACAAGTCGCCATGGGTTCGTGGAGAATACCGCCTTGTTACGTGCATCGGATAGGGTAGATGATAATTTCGGACCAAGACATGGAACTATCGAGTGCACCCATCGACCCCTTGAAATAGTGGTTATGCTACTTTTCTTTTCGGCACGTTACGCCTTTCGCCTTTCCAATCGTCTGTAGAGGTGGGGCAGGCATCATGCGGACAATGCGGACATGTCCCATATAGTAAATAACCGCGGGGGAAAGAATGACGGATTCTGGTTGAAACACGTTAGATATCTCGTTGCATTGAATGAACATCTGTCTTTCTAAGCCGAGTGGATTACCCTAGCCGGAGTAAGTATCAAGATTGTTCCTCGTAGTATACAGCTTAATCTAGCACTCTCCTATTCGTATCAAAATGCCTGTTCTGATCTGCAGATATCAATTTAGCTGGTGGATGATGAAGGACCCAAGCATCGTAGCTCGGGTTCCTGGTCTGGCACTTCTTCCTCTCCGAATGATAAGGCAGACTCCACAGTTAGGAGCTATAGCAAAAAAGACCTTCCTGTGTAGAAATATCATCTCGCTGTGATTGGTAGAACTCGATCCGAGCTGAATAGGGCGATGCAAGGCTCGTCGAAGACGTGGCCAGACTCTGCTTGATCCTCTCCGATCGTCTTCGTAATGAAGTCTATACAGTGGAAACTGAACCCATGACGTGGAGACGACAAGGGCTAGCGCCCGTCATTGTGTTTCACGCGTCGAGAAGTCATTCACGTAGCATGAATCCCGGAAACTGAACCCGACGGCTCTCATACCATGGCCAGGCAACAGGCTCACAGAGCGGAGTTAGGTGTCAGTGAATTACTCCATGTGACTGCTTATCAAGCCTCGAGACGACAAAAATATAGCCCAGTCAAGTTCGATGGATGAATTTCTGTATTGTAATCTCTATATCGGCCACTGCTCCCGACCCTTCAGTCCTCTCTGATCATCTCGCCCCCTGCGATCCGTGACCTTGCCCGCAAGACAGCTGTCTCGTATCAAGGTCGTGTAGCGACGCAGCCTTCATGTTCGCCCGGGGATGATGACGACGACGCCACGCCCAATAGTCGGAGCATCCGCCGCCCCCCCGGGTGCTCCAACTCCCGTCTCTTCCTTCTTACCAGGGGCCTTTTTTCCGCCCCCCGCAGCTGGGGGGGGAGCGGGGGGAGCCACAAGCTTCTCTGCTCCTGGAGCCGCTGCCTTCTCTCCTCCCTTTTCTTTCTTACCTCCCGCTTTGTCCTCTGGTATGCCCGGTGTTTTGATAGCGGACTTTTCCAATGGGATCTGGAAGACTTTCCCCCCTCGGATCTCCGGATCATTGACGGGCTCTGCGGTCTTAGCCCGCTCCCTGTAATCGATGAGTTGGTTCCCTTCACTAGCCGCCACGTGTTAGCTCAAAGTCAACATGAAGACAGACGGCAGGGAGGTCGAGGAAGTCAGGGTCGTTCCATACTCGTTGAGCATTGCCACTTGCCCGAGATTGCAATGACGCCCCGTCCCGCAGTAAATGACCATAAGTTTATCATCTGGCTTGATAAATTGAAAAACCTCCACAAATGTCTGATTCAACTCGAAGGTCAAATTCCCTGAGTTATAGCCACCTGGTTTCGGCTTGCAGGGCTCGGCTTCGGTGCTCTCGGTAAAGGTGTGAAGGCCAAAGTCGAAGTGGACCTCAATCACGGTACCTTCCTTCACGTTCTTTCGCGAATCCGGGATATATTGTTTCTGCTGTCCACCCGCGATGATGGTTACGGTCTCCGCAGGAGGATCCGCCGCTTGCCGGACTGGAAAAGGGGACTCCGTCAACAACCGCGTCGTCATTGGCGAGCGCGCCACTGATCTGAGCTAGTACACGCACCTCTGATCTCACGCGTCCGAGTGGCCGTGAGTCCGGGTTCTGGACCTGGGCGGGCGCTCACCACGACCGCGAGTAGAGCTATCGGAGCAGAAACAGAAAACCGCATGATGTGCTGACTCGGCTCGAGTATCGCTCGAGAGCAAAGTTCTGGAACTATACTGTCGGTGTCGTGATGAAAATATACATGTAGTCGGTGCGTAATTAAGACAGACCGGGCATGTCTGTGTCGTCGTCTGGTCCTTATGTAAAATAAAAATAAATGTTCGGAAAGGAAGCGAAGATCACCAAAGCAATGAACAATCAGAAGAGAAAGAAAATTTCTAGAGCCAGCTCTGCAAAAGTATCGAGAGATCCGAGGGCGATCTCGAGGAAATCAGAAGGCCACGAGACAATTTGGGATGGTGTACGTTCCAAGAGGCAATGGTCTTTATAACAATCATCACAGATACGCCATTCGACACGGGTCACTACGCCCACGGCCACAGTGGCGTCAGAGCCCACAGCGGCCCCGGGTCCGTAGAGCGGATCGAAACGGAAGTCGTGCTCTCTACCCGCAGACACAAGCTTCGGGTCGGGCGACTATCATCCGGTGGCCGGCACGCATCAAGCAGTCGAGCTATCAGGGAGCTAGGGGGCAAGGCCTGAAAACTGTTCCAGGTCTGCATGGCGCGCCGGCCTCGGCCTGTGTCGCCATTCTCGAAGCGCTCGACGTTCAGCGGCTTGAGTCGCTTCATGGCACGCACCTGTACTTGAACCGTTTGGCACACACGCGCGGGATCTCCTGCTTAAGGTGTGGCACGCTTCGTGCGTGATATCCGGGCCCGAAACCTGGACGTCTTCCTTGGAGTTTTCTGACGGAACGAGTCGAACATTCCGCCGCGGATTTCGGCCTTGCCGCTACACCTTCAGCGCTGCGCCATTCCGAGCTCTTGACAGTTCTTCGAGAAGATCATAGCCGAACCCTTCAAATTTCAATCGATAGGAGACGAGACACAAGTTCATCGCAAAAAGGAAAGCCAATACAGATAGGCTCGAGATTTCGGCAGCAGCGGGATGCTGAAAGCCATGTAGTGTATGTTGTCTGCGACCGTCGACGATCAGATACATGTATCAATTTACTTGTTTGTTTGCATCGACGACATGAAATCAGAACCTCCTACTCCGCGAAGACTGTCCCTGGATCCCGGCCTTCACTCGACAGACTCTCCTCGTCGAATACTGGCCGTGGCTCGTGAGCGCGCGCCGATAGTACTTGCAGACCTGAGGCACCAAAAACAAGATGAAGCGACTGATGTGACCAGACTGCGAGTTGGAGAATGGACACGAAGAGGCGTCGCAAGGGGCTCGCCAGCACTCTGACGACAAAATCTGGCATTCATCGAGCATCCCAACTTGAAGACAGCACATCTTACATGTAGGTTCGTAACCCCACATCTTGGAAGTGGCCGCAAAAAACCTGGCACTAATATCGTGTGCGTTGAAGAGCAGGCATGGACAGTCGGGGTTCGTCAGAACGTTTAAGTCGCCTGGAATCATACCCCAGATCCACGCACTCCCTCACGATGTGAGCCCGTGCCTCCGGCAGTCGACGTTGAGATCCAGAGGAACACGTTTCAAGAGCCCGGGACTCGACGCTGCATAGGTCCTAGCGGCCGCTTGGCGCCGGATTTTACGGTGCAAGATAGTTGGCCCGGATAGAGCCGGGTGAGGGTCACCCATGATATACCAGGCCCCATTCAACGTTCTGGCACAACCCCTATACTCGCTTCGTAAATCTGAATAGGCCCAGCAAGCTGAAACGGGCGGCAGGGGCCGCAGTTCGGAACCTTAAATCCTTGGTTGATCCCGCAGTGCTTGGCTTTGATGAGTATATACATCAATGTATGTGATGTGCCGGGTACGATAGTCCGCGATTAAGAGACGAGAATCATCAGCTATAGTTTGTAGGTGTATTCGATGTTGTACGAAATTTTGGCAATAAATGGTCTTAGTATTTCTCGGCGTAACTTTCTTTCTTGATATACCGTATAGCAGCCATGGCACTGCCAAGAGCATAGGCATGCAGACAGGGCCCTGACTCGTTCCGTTGGCTTAGCTAGTTTCGCTGCCTTGCCCAACAAGATGGGACCGTAGGGACTATGCACGGGCTGCCCCCCATTCCAACGCCTGTTCCATCGCGTTTCGTCTTCAGTATGGAGACCCTAAGGGACTCTCCCTCGGGTCAGCGGGCCGGCAGCAAGAAGCAGTGCTGCAGCACCGATCACCCCCGAGGGCGGAACGGGATGCCGATCGTGGATCATGTACCAGGACGTGAAGAGCCGCTAAGGGATCATAACCACGAGGCAGATCGGATCCTCGGTCGACCAAACGGAACCGCGTCCTAGGCATCTAGCCTTTTGGAGAAGAAGAGAACGCCGTCGAGCGGGTTGAAGCAGTACGGCTCGGTCGGCACAAACGCCTCCGACGCGTACAGCCCGATGGCCGCGCGCATCCGGGCCATGGTGTCGAGGACCATCTCGTCGTAGCCGGCCTCGCGCGCCGTCCGGACCAGCTCCCGGACCAGAGCCCTCGAGACCCGCCGGCCGCGGGCCTCGGGGTAGACGAACAGGCGTTTCATCTCGCACACGCGCGCGCCGCCCGCGCGCCGCCCGGCCGCGTACCGGGGCCCGACCGTCAGCGGGCGCATGGCGACGCAGCCCAGGATCTGGCCGCCGGCGTTGACGGCCAGCAGCAGGGCGCCGCCAGCCGCGGCCGCGTACTGGCCCGGTAGCCCGCCCAGCTCGGCCGCGTAGTTCTGGAAGGAGATGTCCTCGTCCAGCCAGGCCGTGTAGGCGCCGAAGCATGCGCGGACGGCGGCCATGTCGGCTGGCCCGTCGGCCTGGCGGATGCGAAACGGCCCGGGGGCTGAGGCTTGGGCGC
>NJEV01000237.1:0-28168 GCA_002591385.1 Cordyceps sp. RAO-2017 | reverse complement strand
GCGCAGGCGGCGCCGGCGCCGGCGGCTTCGGCAAACTGAGGCGCCGAGACGGGAGACACGAGCACCGTGGCGTCGGCGGGGGGTTGGAAGGCGTCTCCGGCGTGTTTTGATTGTATTACCATCGCATCCGCGCCGTGTACGAGACGCCCTCGGCCGGGGGGCCCGGAGCCGAACAACGTGAAGCTAGACCTGGGACGCGGGCCACCGCTGGTGTTTTATTAGAACTGGACATGACGAGATCAATGCCGAACGTTGTATCATTTATGTCATTCCCCTGACTATGTATATACGTCTTGATCAGTTTCGTTCGTGTATGTTCTCGGACAGGGTGCTTCGGAAGAGATGCCCTTGGCTGAACTGTAGGATGAGGAGTTACCTACATCAGATACATGTATATGTATGTGCACATACGCGTAAAAAGATATGGATCATGTCAATGTGTCTGTTTGACAAGCAAACGGTCGAGATCGTCCAATCAGTACATAGTCCGCATTTCTATACACGGGCACATATGCAACTCCTCATCCTATACGTCTGGGAAGTCCACGTTGTACGATTCAACCAACGAGCCGCGCTGATATCAGCCAGCTCCTGACGCAAGCTGCCATGAACTACATTTCTCCCCATCATTCTAATTGCAGTCCACAGTCTGCCTAGATCCAGGGATTGATCCCCAAGAGAAAGCAGAGAAGGTAAGGGGTGGCAAACACTCGCTTCATGGATGCTATAGATACGTACTATGCTATATATTCCGGACAGTAGGCAAAACGTCGTTGTCGCTGCCGTCATCATCAAATCTTTGCAAGACCGAACTGGGAGATCCTTCGTTGGCCGCTCTGTTGTAGGCAGAGTGGCGAGCCGTGTGCGCCGCTGAGCACCGTCCGAGCTCACATGTCTCCCCAACCCCGTAAGAATTTGTCCCGAGTCCGGATAGGCCCGCGTGGTTTCCCTCTTGCAGACCGGCAAGCTCTGCGTGCGGCTCGGGTGCCTTTGGAAAGCACGGGACAACCGGTATGGGTGTGCGAGGGGATCCTAGCACGCCCATCGTGGAGAGATGCATGTGCGCTCTGCCTTGAGCACGACGACTCTTGGATGCTGTTGTGCCGGGCTCTTGAGGATTTTCAACGCCGTCTCTATGCGTTACCGGATCTTCGTCGGCAGCTTACATGTAGGCGAGCATAGGGAACTCGGTGAAGGCGGTACTGCCCACCGTCGCCGTTGTTGTCAGTGCCGGGTCCGAGGAGGAGGTTGAGAGAGATGAACAAGGATTGTCGGCCTTTTTTCTTTCCAGGGAGCTCTCCGCCTATCGAAAGGCTTCGTTGCGGCGATGGGCGAGCCGTCCGACGGTGTGGTTGATGGCGGTGAAGCGGTGTTTGTTCCGCTTGACGCCCTCGCCGTTGATATGGGTCAGGACCAGCATGGTTCCCCAGACGAGGGTGAGGGTAGGCAGGACCCAGGGCCCTGTCAGGAAGGCTTCGAGGAGCGTCTCGTTGAACCAGAGCAGGGCGACGAGGCCGGTGCCGAGAGCCAAGGCATAGATGATGGCCAGGCGGATCAGGGGCCAGACCTTGCGCGGCAGCGTGCGCAGGATGATGAGCAGGGTGGCGAGCAGGAAGATGGTGACGCCGGCGGAGACGTATCCGTAGGCAAACTGAGCCCGTCTGCGTCAGCTCGTCGAGCAGGTCAGGTAAAGTTGAAGCGGTGACTTACGGCGAGGCGGCAGCGGTCGAAGCCCTTCTCCGGGATGGCGACCTGCCACAGGCCGCTCTGCTCGTCGTCGGGCGAGCGGACCTCCTTCTTCTTGATGTCGTCCTGGTCCAGGTCGATCTCGTAGGCGGAGAAGAGCGAGCTGTCGAGGGTGGCGACGATGGCGAGGAAGGCGGTATAGTAGTCCTCCCAGACGTCGACGAAGCCGGCCCGGTCGAAGACGTCGTAGTACTCGGAGCCGGGGCTGTCCTGGGCCTGCTTGACGACGGGCCAGAAGGCGTCGGGCATGCTGCTGATGTTGGCGAGGGCGGAGTCGATGATCTGCATCGTGTCCGGCTGGCTGGGCTTGAAGTCGCCGAAGAAGTCGCGGATGGAGCCCTCGAGACGGTCCGCCACCTGCTGGCTGGTCGAGTTGCCGATGCCGGGCTCGTCGGACGGGTCGGCGAAGTCGGCGATGCCGTCGAAGCGCGACCAGATCTTATACCACAGGATCCACTGCGAGAAGACGTGCAGGTGCAGCACCAGCGCCAGGTGCAGCGCCAGATGCAGCCCGACCCAGAGCTGCTGCCGCAGCGCCGGCAGGTGGAAGCGCGCCCGCATCCAGTCGAAGTAGATGAGGAACATGAAGTAGATGGTTGCGGCCGCGGCCGTGATGAGGCCGATGGTGGCCGAGTCTGTGACGTGTATGAATTTGTGCTCAGCCCATCGGTTTCTTGAGAGCCGCGGAAGACAGGATAGAAAGACAAGACAAGTACGAGAGGCGAGCGAGAAAAAAAAAGGGGGCGGAAAAGGGGGGAGGGGGGGAACGGAAAAGGGGGGGGGATGCTGCTGCTTACCCCAGGCCGACGGCTTCTTGACGATGATGACGACCTCCTTGGCCACCTGGACGACGCCATCACCGAGGATCATGACGGTCAGCAGCGCGATCCGCTTCATCAGGTGCGTGTGCGTCAGGCTGAGCACGGGCGACAGGTTGGACAGCAGCAGGCTGAGGATGGCCTCGCCGCCCGAGAAGAAGTACCAGGTCATGTAGATCCGGCTGCGCTCCTCCTCACGGAAGCGAAAGGCGATGCCGAGGTAGACGGCCGCCGCGACGACGTGCAGGCCGATCTGCAGGTAGATCGGGCGCCGGGCCTTTTTATAGCGCCGGAGGTGCAGCAGCGTGCTGCCGTACTCGATGGCCAGCGTCGCGCGCGAGACGCAGAGGATGAGGGCTGTCGATCGAGAGCCAGAGAGAGAGGAGGGCGATGTAAGTCGTCAGTGGAGGAGGAGAAAAGGGGGGAGGGGGTTGTTCTGGGGGGACGCACACATGGCTCGCATCGTCGTCGCCTTCTGGTGCGTCGGATCGAAGTGAGGCGCGACGACGACGAAGCCGACCAGCACGCCCAGCTGGACGGCCCGCATCAGTCGGGCTGCGTCGCTCTCCGTCGTCAGCCATCATCGCGGTTGAAGGTCGAGGCGCGGCGGCCGGCCTCATAACGTACAGAAGATGCTATCGGTGACGTAGCGGACGTCGAAGAGCGTGACGAGAAACCAGGTCAACCACAGCAGGCTGCAACGCGTGTCAGTTCCCTCCGGTAGGGAGCGGGTGCGGCAGACCGGGAGGCGGCGTACCAGAAGTATCCGACGTAGGCCTTGAAGCGCGCGTGGTTCGTCACCTTTTGCGTCTCGGAGAAGACGTTGTAGTTGGCGGCGAAGAACAGGTCGAAGAAGATCTCCAGCAGGGTCGGCTCCTGGTACTGCAGTCGCCGGCGTGTGAGACTCAGGCCGAAAAGGGAGGCGGGAGGGCGAGACGCACGCGCTTGAACTCGGGCATGCCGTCCTCGGGCGGGACGACTCGATCGTCGAAGCCGTCGAGGCCGTCGTGGCTGCTGGCCTTGCCGGCGTCGACGCCGGGCCGGCGCACGAGCGGGCTGGCGAAGATGCGCAGCTTCGGCGCCGGCTGCTGCTCCGACGACGACGACGACGACATGGTCGAAGATGACGCCATGCTTTGCGGCTGCCGGTCCTCGTCCGGCTGCTTCTCCATGTCCCGCTCGCTCTCGCCGGTGGCGGTCGATGGCGAGAGAAGCGGGTTGCACAGCTTCGACGACCACATTTCTTCTTCTTCTTCTTCCCTGACCCTTTTGTCCCTTCTTCTTCCCCCCCCTCCCTTGCCTGTCGGCGGCTGCTATGCTGATGTCTGAGTCAGGGCCTGGCTGGGCGAGCCGTCGAGAAGCCAGAGGCCGGCCGGCCGGAGCTGCGTTGGTATGGGGCAGGGGATAAGGATGGAGATGGTGGCAGCCGCGAAGTGAGACCCAGGCTTTTTTTTTAACAAAGACCGGTAGCGTCGATCCGGCCTGGCGGGACGCACACAAAGGCCGGAAGAGGACAACAGGGGGGAGGGGAGGAAGAAGACTGGTGGGCCGTGGCACGAGTTTCCAGAGATAGGCCAGGGGGAGGCATACCAGGGGAGACGAAGGGCCTGGCGACGCTGCAGCCGTTCCTGCAGGGACACGACGCTTTTCTTCGACGGCTGGAGGGAAGCCCCCGTTTCATCCTCGTGCTGGAGGCGTTCCTGCGGCGATCGAGCGATGCGCCCTGGCTGGTATGACGTGCGTGCCCATTGCCGGTGCCTAGTCTCTGTTTCTCCGCCCTCCCCCCCCCAAGGGGTCCATGTGCCACTTTGTCTCTCTTCGAAGCTCGCCATCCGGATGGAGACAAGTGTATGTTGTTAACTCAGGCTCGCCCACAGAGCCCACGCAACTGCACGAGTTTTCACGCAGACTGGGGAGTTGCCTCCCCCCCCCCCCCCCCGGCTCCGGCGCCGCTCTTTCTTCTCGACTAGGGCTCAGACGGGGAGACGGTTGCGAGGGAGAGCAGGGGGCCAAGACGACGGAACGGTTTCGTCGCCGGGCTAGGCGCCAGCAAGGCCGAAGGCCACGACGCACCGGCAAGTCGAGCCCGAGAGCCCCGGGGCCGGAACGCCAGCTCGGCCCCCCCTAACCCTTGATTTCGGGCCTCGCCGTCAGAGAAGTCGAGGCCGGCTTCGCCAGTCTGATCGTCCCGTGCTGCCGTGCTAGTGTCGGCCACCGCGGCCGCCGCGGGCGAGGCGAAGAAGCCTCGTCTGCCCGGCAGGCAACTCGCAGCTCCCCGCCGCTGCCGTTGCCGTGTTGGGAACTCAAGCCCGAGAGATGGGGGATGCGTCGAGCTGTGGTGATTATAAGCGGACCGTCGCCCCCTCCCCTGCTGCCACTTGGTAGTTGCCATCTCCATCTCTACCCCGTTCGAATCTTGAGGCCTCTTTCGAACACGTCCACAGAGGAAAGCAACGCCAACCGGATATCAGACGGCACGATCGAAGAGCCCGGCTTCAATCCTCGGCTCTCTGCCATCGGGGGCTTGCCCCTTTGGCAAAGTAGACCCCCCCCCGGCCTATAGCCGGCTCGCTATCACAGCCTCGATCGAGCTGCCAGCAGCGGGGGACAGACGCCGTTCCGGGCACTGCGTCCGCGACTTGCTGACCGTTCGAGACAGAGACGAAAGTGCATGCCGGTCGTCGATCCGCTTCCTCGACCCTGGGGGGGCCTTGACTGGACCTGGCAGGCGTGGCGGCTCGGACTCGTCCGGCCGTTCCAAGCCAAACTCTATGTCGGAGGCACGGTGGAGGACAAAGTAGAGGGTTATCCGTCGGGGTGTAGCACGGCCCCGTCGATGCAGCCGCAGACCCTGGATGCTACGGGACATGATTGTGCCGCAGCTATGCGGATGGATGTCTCGCATAATCCTCCGGCCCTCCTTGAGCGGAGGGGGTGATGCATGTGTGGAAAAACGGAGCATGTGGCGAGTTCGTAGGACGAAAGCCCGGCCAAGCGCACGTCTTGACGTGAATCCGCCACAAGTTCCACGTTCGACGAAGGGAGACTTCGACATTGAAGCCTCGATGGGACATGGCTTGACGCGAGCATGCCCGCCACTGGGACGCAAATACCCGTTCCGTGCTCGAAACAGATCCGGATAAATGTCCCAAACCCCCCCCCCCCTCCTGGGTCGAATCCCAAACGTCAAGCCAGCACAGAGTCAAGCAAGGCGAGGGAAGCGGCAGCAGGTTAGCCAAGGCCGGGGCGCACACGGACACCCGTCTGCCATCCGGTTGACGAAAGCGAGCGCATCCTCGGCTCGATCAAGCGTGTCGATCGCCCCGGAGCCGTTCCCGAGACATACATGCATGTACATGGCTTCTCGGACAGACCTGACAGGCAGCAGCTCCGCGGCGTGTCGACTCTCCCGCAAGCCTGGCCCGCCTCGTACATCATACCTTCAAGAGGAACGTCAACCGGCGGCGCCGTGATCATGGCCATGGAAGTCCGGCTCTCTTCGTCTGAGGCGGGGAGGGCTCGAGATTCGCCTCCTTCTCCCTCTCTTGACCCCATCTCGGCGCCCCTTGCCAGGCTCCCTGAGAGCAGGTGGCCTCACAACCAGCCGCTCTGCCCTCGAAACGGGTGCTATTCCTCGCCCTTGCCCCCGGGGTTAAGAAATCTAACCCTATGATGGCTGCATCTTCTCCCCGTCCAGGAACACCCTTGGCCGAGACGTGGATCGACAGGGGGTCCGCCTCGACCGGACCCAATACGAGCAGCATCTCGACACAGCCACCCAGTCCCCGCCCAGCCCTACGACGACGCCGGCCTATAAAAAAGCCTGACGGGCGCTTCAACTAGCCTCCCAAGGAGAGAAATAAGAAACAAAGAACTGGAGCCGCGACTATAGCGTTCCCACTCGATAGCGTCGCGCCCATCGGCCGAGAAAAGTCTGGCCGTGGCCCAGACAGGCAAGACTGGCCGGTCGAATCTGGTGATGGGCTCACGCCGTGTCCGCAGAATGTGGATCACGGCGGCCTGCCCGAAGCGCACGCGGGACGGACAAGCATCCGTCCCGCTACCTTTCTTCCAAGCACGGCACGGAAATGCCCCAAGGCATGGGACTTCGTGGCAGGGCCCGTGAGGCTCGAAGCAAAGCTTGCTCGCGCAAAAGACTCAAGTCGAGGCCGTATGCCGGCTGATCGAGTCATACCCCTCTGCAGCCAATCTGTTCATCTCCACCACCGGCTCGGGGCTGGGGGAAGAAAGCTCGGCGAGGAAAACTAGCCGGAGGGGGAAGAAGAGCACGGCACAGTTTTATCAGTCTATGCCACTCGAGCTGCCGCTTCGACTTCGGGCCGACTGGACGGATAAGTGGGCTTGACTTCGATTTATATGTCTTTATCAAGGTAGGCAATCAGGGCAGATACAGACAGATGTTGATCAGAGGTTCATCATCCCCGTCGACGGTTGGCCGTCAACCGCCCATAGAGCCCGAAATGCTACTACAAGCTTGCCAGACACAAGGCTGTGCCAAGGAGAAGAAAGAATAGACTCTAGGCCATCGTCCCCGGGCCCAGTCGAAGCTGCTCGGCCCCCTTCTACCCCAGGCTCTGGCCTGGAGTACGCCTCCCACGCGTCAAAGTATCACAGCAGCACCTCGCATTGGATGGAAGTGAGCAGCTCTGCATCTGCATGCCTGCAGACCGTAAGGGACCTGGCCCTCGACCGATTTGACCCGGATGCTTGCTGGACTCGCCCACGTCATATCCATCATCGGTATCCTCGCAAGCAGAGCGGCCGAGTCCAACGTCGGCAGGGGAGGCGACGCTCCAAAGTCGACATGATAAAACAATGAACACGCTCAAAAGTATGATACACTGGAGATCCTTCTCCACGACGCCCGACGCTATGCATATCGTATCGAGAACACCTGGGACTCGCTCACGTCGTAGTCTCCGTCCTTGGCCTCGTCGCCCCGGATCCTCAACGCCCGCGTCACGATCTTGTAGCGTCCCGCCTCGGCGTACTGCCCCGTGCTCAGCGTCCCGTTCCAGCTGACGGAGAAGGAGAGGCGCGGCAGCCAGTACTGCGGGAAGTCGGCCATCCGCCCGATGGCCGCGCCGCGACGCGCCCCCGCGACCGCCACCACGTCTGCCAGCACCAGCGGCGAGCCCAGCGTGAGTTCGACCCGCAGCGACGGCAGCGTCGCGTTGGCCGTGCTGCTGCCCGGCCGCGGCAGCGTAAAGGTCGTGTTGGTCGGCACGGGGTCGTAGGGGCCCTTGTCCGTCGATTTCGCTATCCAGGTGCCTCTCCGCCCCAGGACCGTCGCATTCTGGAGCGACCCCGTGAGGCCCTGATAAGGGATCGAGAGCGACGATCCGTCGGACCCGTTGACGGCAATGTAGCCGGACCAGAGCGCCAGGCGATCCGCATTGAGCCCCTGCGGAGGCGTAGGGGCCACCCTGATGGCGCGAGTGTCGCCTCCCCCGACGACAACCTCCAGTCTCTCCTCCCCGTTGAACGCGAGGTCGGCCGGGGAATGGACGACATCGTTAGGAAACGACTGCGGCGTGATGGAGCCGTTTTGCAGCGTGTACATTGTAATCGCTGGCACGTGCGAGACCGTGTATGTGATGTCCCGGCTTTCCGTGTTCTTGATGGTCAAGTTGAGGGTGCGGAGGAAACCTTGGGTGTCGTTGAAGGAGAGGGACGACGGCTCGAGCAGCGTCGTGGCGTAGGCGGCGTCGTAAGCACGCACTATGCCGCCCCCTTGCTGCGCGACAGGAGCAAGGTAGGGCAGAAACGTCTTTCCGTTGTGGAAGAGCTGAGGATCCGCGTTGGCCGACAGCAGGCTTTCGAACAGGCCCGGGTCGACGCGACCGCCGCGGACCTGGGCGATGAGGGCATATATGGCGGCCACCTGCGGGCAGGCCTGGGAGGTGCCGCTCCAGACGGCGTAGCCCCCCTTCTTGACGGGATAGGTCGACAGGACGGTGCCGCCCACGGCTCCGAACTGAGGCTTGACATCCATCTGCCAGGTCGGGCCCCACGAGTTCATCTCCAGCAACGCTCCTCCATCTTCCCGGTTCGGAGTGTTGATGAGATGCGGCTTGGCGTCCCGATACGAAACCATGTCGACCACGACCTTTTTCCCCTCCGCCAGCAACTTGATCCAGGCATGGCCCGCCTCTGCGGAAACCATGCCCACCCCCGCGAGGGCCGGGATGTCGAGGTCGAGCTCTATCGCCCGCGGCGCGTTGTTGTACACCAGGATGTACCTGGCGCCCTTGGCGCGCGCGTTGTTGATCTTTTCCTTGAACGTGCAACTCCCTCGGCGGATGAGGACAATGCGCTCCTTCAGATCGGGCGCGTCGCTCGGCAAGGGCGCACAGCCGTCTGCCGGCGCCTCGACGTCGAAGCTGCCGGCCCACAGGGGCAGGGAGACGTTGCTCCAGTCGGCAGGCTCGCCCTGGACGAAGCCCACGGTGACGCTGGGGCCCCCGTCGACCGTGTACGATATGTCGTACTGGAGCACGTGGTGGACGATGTTCTCGAAGGCCGCAATGGCAGTGACGCGCTTGCCGTCGGCGGCGGTGCTGGCGTAGAACAGCCCCATCTCGCCGTCGTTGGCGGCCGACACGAGGCAGGCAACCCCCTTGGCGACGACATCGGACACGGCGGCGGACCAGGGATGCTCGGACCAGCCGCTGGGGCTCCCGAGGGAGAGGGAGATGATGTCGGCGCCGTCCTCGTACGCGCGGTTCAGCGCCGCGATCAGCACGTCGTCCCTGGTCCCGCCGCGGCAGCCAAACACGCGATATGCCGCCAGCGTCACGCCGGGGGCGGCCCCAGTAAAACCAAACATGTTGCCCGGCTGGGCCGCTATGATGCCGGCCACGTGGGTGCCGTGGCCGCCACAGTCCATCGGGTCCTCGTCCTGGTGTGGCGTGTTGGAGCCGTCAAAGGCATCCCCGACGAAATCGTAGCCGCGCGCGACCAAGCAGCCAGGACCGAAGCACCCGCCGCCCAGCGCAGGGTGAGTGTAGTCGACCTGCAGACTCCATCAGCGCATGACTCTCTGCTGGACGGGCGGACGTCGGGTCGGCCAGGAGCGACGGTGGAACTTACACCGCTGTCGATGACGGCTATCTTGATGCCTCTGCCTGTGACGCCGTTGGCGTGCAGCCTATCGACTTGAGTCATGGCATGTGCCGGAAAGGGCTCGTGTTCATAGACGGATCGTGCTCGGAGGTTGCTGGACTTGGTGTCGCCGATCGGGGCGCTCACCCACTTGACGCCCTCATCGGGCTGGCTGTAGTTTTGCATCGGCCACATTTTCTTGACAACGGGCAGGGCCGCAATCTCGGAGGCGATTCGGTCGACGTTCCGCAGGTCGTTGAATTGGACCGAAGCGCCATTGAACAGCTCGAACTTCAGCTCCATTTGTATCGTCCCGTGCGTTTGGACGGCGCTGAGGAAGGCGGCCGTGTCCTATTCTTGATGAGTACGTCCATGCTGCCACGACTGTCTGGCGAATGAATGAGGTGTAGGAAAGGCTATCCAGAGGAAGGGACGCACATGATGACGCTCCAGCTGGAAAAGGTAGGCTCCAGGAATCAGGTCGGCGGCAGCCAGGTGTAATGGTGCAGCCAGAAGCAGCGAGGCTCCGCTGCGTAACCACCGGCCAACCATCGCTCAGGCGAACAACGGTCCAGGACGCTCGGGCAACCAAGAGACGGGCGTTGCGAACAATGTCGTCAAATGACCGGTGGCCTTCATCCGCACAATTGAGTAGGCGAAACGGAGATCCATGCATCTGATGCCGTACGCAGTGATCGCACTAGCGGTAGATCTCTCCGCCCCATGCTCCAGCAGATCCGAGAGGCGGACGTCGAGAACGACGTCTTTAAGTCTTCTCCCGCGGCCGATTCCGGAGACGAAATCCGATCTCTGCCGTCGTCTTTTTTCTTCTTCTTCTGCAGATCATGGGGCGCATGTAACTTCGAGAGGAGGGTCTTTCGGGATGAGATCCGGCGCGCACATGGACAGGCGTGAATCAGCTCCTGGACCCTGAAGCAGGCTGGCAATCGGCGGCGTGGAAGCGGGCAGAAAAAGCCTGTCCATGTTGCATCGACCCTTGAACCGGCACGGACGCGAGGCGGCCATGTGTCGAGAGCTACGAGCGGCGTAAGCCCGTCTGACCCAATAAACAGGCTGACTGGAGCTGGGGGGACAGCCTTTTCAGCCGCCATCAACCTGCCTGGCGTTGAGACTCTGTTGGTAACTGAGGAGCGCCCGTGGCCTGGCAGACTCCGTGCTGATGCCTGCACGAAGTCGGCGGATGGCTTGCCAGAGCGCCCCTCTCTTGTGTGTCCACGGTAGCAGCATTGGCAGGAGAAAGGAACCTTTGCAGGGGGGAGAAGGCCATCGGATGTATTGCAGTATTGCAACTAGCGCCCTTTGAGAATCTCAGATGGCAGCCTCGGGACGTGTCTTCGTTGAGTAGCATTTCTGGGAAATCATGTCGTAACGAGGCTAGGCTGCTTTACGTAAGAGGCGGCCTTGCTCGGATTGCCTGGTTGAAGTTGCTGGTCCGAGGCTTGACATTGTAGTATTCGATGTTGGCGAAGACGGGCCAGCTCTGGGCTGGAAGCTCCCATACGTTGTACTGAAAGTCCGGACACGTCTTGTGCTCTGGAGAGCGCTCAGATGACCGTGTGTCTCCATGCGAGCGTATCGGGAGCCCTCGCCGGCGACTCGGAGCCTCGCCGTCCCACAACAGTGCGTTTTCATTACCAAGGCCCGGCGAGTTTGCTCACGGGCCTCGACCCGGCGTCCAACTTTGCGACCAAGTCCGAGTCTGGGACTGCCCGTAGGATCTCAATGTCAGTGTCGTTGTCGGTGCGAATGAGAATGGCGGTTGTCTTACTGCCGAGTTGTCCCAAGTCGCATCGACCTGTCTTGACTCAACTTTTACAGCCCCCCCACTTGCAGGTAAGCAGGTTGCTGTTGAGACACCGAGGTGACGGACACATGCGTGGTCATTGCGACGAAGGTAAGCAGGGCTCCCAGGAGATAGGCCGTTGGAAGACGCAATACACGCCATCGTCGCATTATAGCTCCTTTAGTGATATAGCGTCGTAGCAGTCGAGTGGAGGGGAGGGGCCGGATCATGTTTGCCAACCCGACACGCCGTGCTTGCTGTTGATTCATATGTATTTACACACGCAGACCAAATAGGAGTCAAGCCGAGAGGTAAAGGGGGAGGAGTGCATGGGGGGTCGTGTTGAGGCGACGCGTGCCGTCCCGGGCACTTGGTAAGGTGGCCAAGCCGTCTTTCAGACGTCGACTTGATTCACCGGCTTCTCCTTGCGGGCCTCGAGGCGGATCCTCTGGCGGTCATTGTAGATGTCCCGCTGCCGGAAGAAGGAGTTGGACTTGGAGGAGCTGTCGCGGATGATGGAGCTCATGTCCCGCGCCGAGAGAGTCTTGTATTTCGACAGCGTCCTCTCCAGCTGCTGCTGAGACGTGGTGCGCCGGCGATGTATGTTGTGCGCGGAAGGATCGAGGGACTGCGCGTGGTTGTGCTCGCCCTGCTGGACGCGGTAGGTCCACTTCCAGTCGGTGGCCTTGGTCGTCGAGGCCGTGATCTTGACGGGGCAGTCGAGCTTCTGCGTCGACGTCTTGCGGATGCCCGCGCTCTCCGAGGCCCGCCGCGGGCCGCGGTCGCAGACGAGGACGTAGTGGCCGGGCATGGTCTGGCCGCGGATGTCGCGCTTGCGGCTGCTCGACTTCTTGACCAGGGCGGCGCCGTTGTCACGATGGAAGCCCTGGATGAAGTCGTACAGCTCCTCGAACGAGTCGAAGAGCGGCGAGGGCGGCGGCGGCGGAATGTCGCGGTCCATCGCCGCCGCGGCAGCCTCCTGGTCCTCGCGGACGCCATCGCTAGGAGGCGCCAGGTCGAAGGACGATGGGGAGTCCATGGCGGCTGGCGATGGCCTCACTTTCGGCCCCTGTGTGCGGGAGCGGGGGAGTGATGAAGTGGGAGGGAAAACCGATCGGACACCTCTTCACGAGCAAACTTCAGGGTAGGTTAGTGGAAGGTGATGTGTGGCGAATGCGTGGCTCAGCTGTGCCTGCATTTGGCGCGGTGGCTGGTGAGCGCCTCAGCACCAACATTCGACTCTGAACCATCACCGAGTACAGCCTCTTCCCGAGCTTCACCTATTTCGGCCCATCTTTCGATTGGTATCCTCACTTTGCGCATATCAAAAGAGCGCTATACCTGCCGCTGGCAAGTTTCGGCTCACTCCCTATCTCTCACGGCCAAGGCTCGCCCCCCCCCCCCCCCCTTTCCAAGTCGGCAGCGCGACTAACGAAGACCTGGCCTTTATAGCTTGGTTCATGTTTGGAGATCACTGGATGTCTTGGGAACAGCTAGACTCCCACCCAATGGTATCACGGCTCGCAACAGGGCTCAACAGCCGCTCAAGGGCGCTAAAGTGCTCCCTCCGCCCCCTCCGGCCACATGGATGATGCGATGGCCGCCCATGGCCTGCTGCTGATGCCGACGGCCAAAATGCTCGTCTTTCCTTCTCCCGACATCGAGGTCGAGAGGCCGTCTGCGCTCTATCGATGGCGAAGAACAAGAGTCACGACAAGAAGCCGGCCGTCGTCGACCGGCATGTCGACTCCGGCGCCGGATCCCAGCAGGAGGCGGACATCAACGCATCCGGCCACGTCCAGGAACTGCGCCGCAGCTTCAGCCTGCTCTCGCTGGCGGGCATCGGCCTCGTCGTCGGCAACGTCTGGCCCGCCATCGGCGGCTCCATCCTCGTCGCCATCTTCAACGGCGGGCCGCCCGGCGTCCTGTACGAGTACGTCGCCGTCTCCGTCTGCTACTGGAACGTCGCCGCCAGCATCGCCGAGCTGGCCAGCGCCATGCCCTCCTCCGCCGGCGTCTACCACTGGGCCTCGGTCATCCCCGGCAAGCGCTGGGGCCGCCCCGTCGGCTTCGTGGCCGGCTGGTGGAACTACTTCGCCTGGATCCTCGGCGCCGCCAGCATGACGTCCATTCTGGGCAACACCATCGTGCAGATGTACGCGGCCACGCGCCCGGCCTTTGTGGCCAAGTCCTGGCACGTCTTCATCGTCTACCTGGCCGCCACCTGGCTGGCCTGCTTGGCCGTCTGTCTCGCGAACCGCGCCATGCCCGCCATGCAGCTGTTTGCCTGCTTTGCCATCGTGGCCTTCTTCGTCGTCACCGTCGTCGTCGTGACGGTGATGCCGGCCTTGCCGGGGCACCCGGGGCATGCCTCATCGGCTTTTGTGTGGACCGAGTGGACCGCTGCGATGGGCTATCCGGACGGTTTCGTCTTCGTCGCCGGCATGCTCAACGGCGCTTACGGCGTCGGGGCCGTCGACGCCATCACGCACCTGGCCGAGGAGATCCCCCGTCCGGAGCGCAATGTCCCCATCGCCTTGGCCCTGCAGGTCTCGATAGGCTTCGTCACCGGCTTCGCCTACCTGGTGGCCATCTTGTATGCCACCCGCGACTTGGGCGCGCTGCGAAACTCTGCCTACCCCATCGCCGAGATCTACAGACAGGCCACGGGCTCGGGAGCCGGCGTCGCGGGCCTGCTGTCGCTGATCATGATCTGCATCGCCTTCACCGTCCTGGGCCTGCACATCACGTGTGGACGAACCCTGTGGACGCTTGCCCGCGACGGCGCCTCTCCCTTCCCGCACACTCTTGCGCAGACGCACTCGCGGCTCCAGATTCCGGTCAATGCGACGCTCGTGTCCGCCGCGCTTATGACCGCTCTAGGTGCCATTTACGTCGGCAGCGCGACCGCCTTCAACGCCCTCGTCGGCAGCTTCGTTCTGCTGTCGAGTAGCTCATACTTGGCCTGCATCGTGCCCCATCTGCTGACGAGGCGGAACAACATACCCTACGGCCCGTTCAAGCTGCGCGGGGCCCTAGGCTTCATCGTCAATTCAATCGCTTCTCTCTACATGCTGGTCTGGGCTGTCATTTATTGTTTCCCGTCGGCGCTGCCCACCGACGCGCAGAACATGAACTACACCAGCGTTATATGGGGCGGCCTGACCATAGTCATTGCTCTGTTTTGGATCATCGTCTCGAATAGGGGTTATCGGGGCCCGACAACAACCAGCGGCGGCTTTCCAATTCCAACGTCCTGACACTGGGAACAATTTCTCTTGACACGTTGTTTCTTTTTCGCAATCACTCTCTTGTAGCATGCCATGTCGTCCCGGAAGCGTCAAAGTTGACCAGAGCAGCATGTTGCTGAGGCTCGCCGTGAGATGTGACGAGGCCACTCCTCTCAACCTGTTCGTACTCACACAGGCTGCCCAAGCGGGAAGAAAAAGTCTTTCGTTGCCAGCATACATCTACGGTACCTGAAGAGAAACCTGAACTCTGCGCAAGAAATCAGTGTATGTCTCGGAGATGGTCACTTCAGGACTGGTGCAAAGATAACAAATGTAACTAGCTGTAGCCTCTGTACGCCTGAGTTCACGCCCTGCTGTTCTCTGGCGATAGTTCTCGGGCTTAATCGTCTCACTGGAGATCATGGTTCAGATACGCAGCAGTCGAAATGAACAGACCTTCACGCAACCAGAATACGCCGAGTTATGTTGCAATTTATGTAGGACTCTACTGTAGCAAATTGGGCACGATGCTCAACCTCGCGAATGACCCATGATTGATTTGAACGTAAGTGCTCGGAGGACAGGAGATAACCGTCTTGAGTGACAGGTCTGAGAACCTCGTGTCATAGAAGATCGAGTAAAACCCCCTCCGAGTACGATTGCTTGATGGCTTCACAAGGACAAGCAAGCTCGTCGTTGGGAAGCGTCGTTTTTCCCGGCTCGAGGGAGTCGAGCGTGATGTACCGTAGGCCTGCCGCTGAAATTACAATGCGAAGATCAACGACAATAGATGGAAGATAGCGCCATCTAAAAACACTTCCGCAACGAGGGTTTGCCTCACAGTCGAAGCAGAGATAGTCCTTCATTTTGAAACTCGCACCGCCGTCACCGCTGTCTCTCGTGTGTATAGGCTTTCGCTTTAGAGATAACGCGGGAGGTTTTCCAACGCAGTGTCTTCATGCAAGCGAAGCTGGTGTGAGATTGATAAGGATGTTATAGAACGGGAAACGTAAATGTACCGACCACATCTTTCTACGAATGCACGGTCCTTTGCCGGTGTGCAGGGCGGGCTGTGAAATGGAGAGGTTTTGCGAGCATCTTCCATGATGACGGTATTATGACGGTAATACCCAACGCTCCACCCAGCCATGTATGAATATCGTGGTGGCAGAAGTAGGGACAGGACTGCGACAAGGCTTTCCCTGCAGCCATCATTTGGAGCAGGCAGAGGATGGTGGTGGCCAACGGAAGTCGATCGACGCGAGCGGTCAAAATTCAAGAAGGCCATCAGTTTAGAGGTTTTGTCGCGGCAGCGAGTCCTCTCGGGCGGATACCATCGATGAGATGGAGGCGCAGTGACCAGATAAGACCCGTTCAATGCGTGATTGAATGATGGGAATTTCAACTGGCAGGCGCATCGGGCTCACAGGCAAATTTCGTACGACGGTATCGTAGCTGAAAACTATCACGAAAGCCATTGCAAGCTAAAGACGGGGCTCGAGGCTTTAGACAAGCCGACCGCGAGCCCGTCCGCATTCCCCACGTGGGACGGAATCGTATCGCCCTTTCTTTCCAGCAGAATCCGGGGCCGCTCCGTTTGATCCGGGAGCTTGTAGAAGCGTCTCGCGGCCCGGCTGAGAAAGAGCTCGAGGCGCTCTTGCGTGACGTCGTGCTCGGCGATGACGCCGCGCTCCTGGGCCTCTTCCAGGGCCAGGAGGACCAACTGCGTGGCGAAGGGCTGGGTGAAGACGCCGGCGGGCACTTGCTGAGCGCCCCTCTTGGTGGAAAGGGGGTGCGGAGCGCTGTCGGTGCCGCTGAAGAGTTGGAAAAGAAGGGAGAGTCAGGGTGACGATAGTGGACGGTCGGCGAGGCAGGCTTACAAGAAGAACTTGGCGTCTCCACTGCACACAGCCTTGATAAGCGCATCCCGATCAGACGGGTTTTTCGGAATGGGCTTGCAGAAGGCAAGGGGGTCCTGGTGGCTCATGTCTCCGGTCAAGTACAGGTGATGAGCCGTGATCGTGGCTGTGGAGTCGCTCCCAGACGTTGTCAGCAGCAATTTTAATCAAAGAATTCTGGTATCATGAACGAAAAGCACTCGGTGTTAAGCGACGAGCGGGTGCGGTAGAGACATGGACAGCATCTCGCAACGGAGAAGACGCACCTGCAACCGAGGGGCCGCAGGCGCGCACAGCGTCCAGAGCTTCAGCGGTGGAACAGTGCTCAAGGACGATGCGGAGCCGCGGGTGGTTCTCGTGGATGCGTTTGAGCGTGGGCAGGAAGGCCACCTCGAGCGAGACGTCTTCCGTCGGGCGGGTGGCCACCTCGCCGTGGAGATTGAGCACAAGGTCGTGCTCCTGCATGGCGGCGAAGACGGCCGCGTAGTCGTCGATGGCCACGACTCCCGAGTCGGAGTTTGTCGTGACGCCTAGAGCGCCCCTGTCCATCAGCCTCGGGGAGAGGATTGGGGTTCGGTTTGCAACGCGTCTATCGCTCATCCGTGAGGCCGACCGGAAGCTCACCTTGGGGGTACATCTTGACGCCGGCGATGCCCGCCGCCGCCGCTTCGACAATGACTTGAGGGGTGACGGAAGGATGAAGCTACGGGGCGTGAGCGGCTAGAAGAAGGGCGGGCGTCGTCCTCGTTGTGGCGGTTCCGGGGAGGCACCTTTCTCGGGACAACGTACGAAGAGGGACATGAGATACTGGACATTGGGCTCCAAGGACTGCAGGCGGTCTCGATACTCAAGAGCCTGCGCCACAGTCGTGATGGGTGGCTGGAGATTTGGCTGCGGAGGAGGGGAGTTAGCAAGAGAGAGAGCTCTTCCTTACTGACTCCCTCTTCTTATTCCAGACTTGCCATGACAAAAACGGTATCGACGCCGCCCTGGCGGATTAGCGGCACGACCAAGTCCATCATCTCGCCTTGTCTGAGATGGACGTGCATGTCTGCCGAAGCCGGCAGCTCCAGTTTCTGCACCTCTCGGAGCATCATCTTGTCGTCTCTGTTGTCTGAAATTGTGAAGGCGAAGCAGGGTTGTCACAACTGAGATCTTTGTCTCTCAGTTAGGAACAATTGGGCATCGAACAATCGCTGAGTAAGCAGGCGTAGGAGCGAGTCACGTGCAGGCCCTGCAGGGCACTTGTTCGAGGGCACGTGACGGCTGACATGACTGAGCTGCAGAAAGGGTACTGCTGTACTGTAGTATTTGTTCTGCTTTCCATCTTAGAGTCTCGGCTGAAGATTTTTTCCTCTCGCCATGGTGCCATCCATCGCCGTTTTTCATTCTCTGCGCTGGTCCTCGACTCGCTCCAGCTCACTCTGGGAGTCTGGATCGCCCTTCAGTGGGTACTCGACCTCATTTCGTGGGATGGACCGACTGCAGCCAACCGTTTCTTGCGCTCCACCAGGCGTCTCTGTCGCTGGGGCGCCGCAGTGGCCTCCAGCCAGCATGGGCAGCTTTCACTGAGGTTGGCCGTCTCTAGTCGGCTGTGGACGGATATCGACGGTATGCTATCCTCGTCCCCCTTCAGTGCACTGGCCCCCGCGAATGATGACATGCGGATTCACTCGCCGAACCGAACAAATTTTGTGGATTCCCTCCTTGGGCATCGGTTTCGCCCGTTGTCTGACGCTCGCACTTGGCTCTGCACTTGAATCAATCCTGGCAACAAAATGGCACACTCTGGTCCAAACTGAGCGCGCTGACGATTCATGATATTGTCTAGGGGCGCGCGTCGTCTTCGATCGAAAACTCCGAAAGAGGCAGCAAAATTTACTGCCGCGAAACTCCGCCCATGTGATGTTGATGCTCGGCTGCGAGAGGCACTCTACTCGATGGGCCGTCTTCTCATAATCTTCTTCGACCATCTCGCCATCTCTATCCAAAAGCTCGTCCCGACCTGACGTCGGTTTGCCCGCTGCTTTTGACGGGCATCAAGATGGTCAAGCCCATCACCTAGCGAGCTTACATCCACGGGCGTGTCACAAAGTAAGTGATGGACCCTTACTTGCGCCGCAGGTAGGTTGTCGTCCCAAACTCCCTCGAGTTTGCCCAGATCATGCGGCGCCGTGATATTTGAGGCTTGTCGTGACACAAGGTTACACTGCGCCTCGGCCATCGACTAAGCCGCGCCTTGGCCCCCGGTCTCGGGCAGTGCAGCAGCGGGGCACGTAGGTTGGAGAGGCGTGTCGGTCGGATCCGAAGTAGGTATTCCAGTCGAATACGGTAGGCAGTGCTCAAATTCCAACGTCCAGTCGCTCCAATTATCCCCGACTGCCGAACGCTGGGGACGATGGGAGTCCGCATCCAGCCTAGTGTTGGATCAGATGAGTGGCACAGCACAGGGGCACGAACAGAGATGATGGTGCATATAAGTCCCTCGTGCCCCTCGTGACCCTCGTCTCAGGTTGCCGCCGATGACGGCCTCAAGCCAGCCCATCAGAACTTCACTTCTCTGCACGAGAAGCCAGAAGACGCAGTAGTCATGGCTGTCCTCCAGGCGCAGCCAGACCAACGCATCTTCACCAATGCCAAGGTGTACCAAGCCGCCTCGGACGGCCGAGATGAATCGCCGAGCTTCGCCGGCTGCATGGTGATCCGGGACGGCATCATCCAGCACATCGGCTGCGAGACGGACGACGCCGTGGCCGCTGCCCGGGCGGCCGGTGCCCAAGTCACGGACCTCCGGGGACAGACGGTCCTTCCCGGCTTCATCGACGGTCACATCCACCTGCTGCTGGTCGGCCAATCGTTGAACAAGGCCAGCCTCGACGGCTGCAAGTCCCTCGAGGATATACGGGCTGCCGTCGCCGCCTACGCCAAGGCACATCCAGACCTTCCCCGTATTCTCTGCCGCGGATGGATGCACTCCATGACGCCGGATGGCGTCGATGCCAGCATGCTCGACGACCTGGACCCTCGCCCAATCTTCATCGACACCAAGGACCTGCACTCGCTCTGGTGCAACACGGCCGGCTTGCGGGAGGCCTGCCGCGTCATGGGTCTCTCGGCGGACAGCCCGGATCCGGACGGAGGCTCGATCCAGCGCGGCCCGGACGGCCAGCTCAACGGCGTCTTCAACGAGACCGCCGTGTTCCAGACCATGTGGCCCTTCTTCGCAAAGGTGACATCCATGGCCGAGAGGAAGCAGGCCATCAGGGCCGCCTTCGAGGCCTTCAACGCCGCCGGGTACACAGGCATGATCGACATGGCAATGGACGACAGCATATGGGAGCCCCTGGTGGAAGTGCGCAGGGAGCAGGGCGGCTGTCTGCAGGGCATGCGCGTCGCCGCCTACTGGCTGATGAAGCCCGACGGCCCTCTACAAGACGTGCTCGCCCAGGTCGATCGGGCGGCGGCTCTGGCCAGACGGTGGAATTCCGAGGCGACGCCCGACTGCCGCATCGTGGGCGTCAAGGTCATCTGCGACGGCATCATCGACGCCTGCACCGCATCGCTCTCGGAGCCGTACAGCTCCAAGTCGCATCCGGACCCCATCTGGCGGCGCGAGGTGCTGCATCCGCTCGTCGCCAGGGCGCACGCGGCCGGGCTCCAGGTGGCACTGCACGCCATCGGCGACCGCACCGTCGGCATGGCCATCGACGCGCTCGAGGCCAACACGGACCGCTCGCGCCGGCCGCGCATCGAGCACCTGGAGCTGACGTCGGCCGGCGACGCCGCCCGCCTGGGCAGGCTGGGCATCACCGCCTCCGTCCAGCCCGTCCACTCGGACCCGGCCATCGTGCGCGCCTGGCCGCGCCTCCTGGGCGAGCACCGCTGCAAGCGCGCCTTTGCCTACCGCGACTTCGCCGAGGCCGGCGCGCCCCTGGCCCTCGGCTCCGACGCGCCCACGGCCCCGCACCAGCCACTGCCGAACCTGTACGTGGCGACGACGAGGCGGTCCTATCGCGAGCCCGAGCTCGAGACCGCCTTCAACCCCGAGTTCGCCCTGACGACGTGCCAGGCGCTGGCGGGGGCGACGCACGGCTCGGCTTACTCGTGCTTTGCCGACCGGTGGACGGGCAGCTTGCGGCCGGGGCTGAAGGCGGATTTTGTCGTGTGCCAGGTCGAGCTGACGCCCGAGAAGCTCCTCCATGGCTGCGTCAAGGAGACATGGTTTGAGGGTAGACAGGTCTATCGAGCGTAGTTTGTCCAGTCGCGTGTGTTGTTCCGAAGCAGTCGGTCTCTATGACTGAAAATCGAATCCAGATGCATCGTGATGTCATGCACGTGCGAAGCAACTGCAGATGTTGATGGAAGATTATGGCGGAGGGCTTAGTCACCCCGAGGAAAATTGGCGGATCACGAGAAAGGTGGGGCTTGTGAAGAGATATGAAAACCTGGTCCGCACACACACAATACACAACATCGTGAAATGTGCCCAATTTGCCAAGCCTTCGGACGCTATCTTATCGCGGATCAAAGATTTCCCGCAGCCGCCAAATTTCTCCTGCCCCCCAGCTCCCCAAGGCTGAAGACTCACCACCAACCAGACTTCACGGCTGCCTCGCCTCGCATTTCCTCGCAAGCGACAGCATCAGCCGCCCGTACTCCCTCGTCGTAACTGCCGACCGACTCTGGAGCTACCGCTCTCGCTCACAAACCGAGAATGACTGGACGCGGTGGAGGCGGCGGTCGCCGCGTTTTGCTGCCGCCCATGTGAGGACAACCGACCCGCCGAGCTTCGCTGGTGGCAGCTGTTTTTCTTTGCGAGCCACGAAATGCTGACGCGCTCCTAGCAACATGATCTTCAAACTGCTGCAGTCTGTGAGTTTTGTCTTCTCTCCGAATCCTCGATGACGCGTATGCGACTGGACGACGTTTGCCCGACACCGTGGAGCTCGAGGAATTCGATCGGTCGCAACACACCAGGCAGATAGGATGGCGGGCGCGTGCGGGCTTTCTGTCATTCACGCGTACTGGTCTGTTCTCTTCCCCGAGTGGCATGCGGCAGGCGCGGGCACTTCGGCAGTCTGTTGCCATCACGTCTTCGGCAAACATCGAAGCGACGACTCGGTGCGCGCTCTACGACTGGACAACGAGCTCAGTGCGGCGTTTTCCTCCCCGAGCTTCACGGGCGCCGAACAACGTCCTCGAAATTGGTGCATTTCACTCATCCTGGCTCGCGTTCTGACTTGGCATAGAACGCGACTGTTCGTGTATGGCTTTATGAGCAGCTGTCGATACGCATCGAGGGCAAGATTCGGGTCGGTAGTCGAAGCTTGCCAGACATCAGAGGGCAGAAGCTAAAAGAAAGGCACAGGGCTTCGACGAATTTATGAACCTGGTCATCGACGACGCAGTCGAGGTCAGACAAGTCCCCGGTCAAGCCAAAGACGATCCGGAAGTGGCCCGGAAACCACTCGGTACGCTGCCTCGACCGTGCTCTTCTTCCTCGTGCATCGACTCACCTTCTGTGCAGGGCAAATTTTGCTCAAGGGCGACAATGTCTCACTGATTCAGAGCTCGCCAAGCTGAGGCAGTCGGCCCGCGATGTCACTCCCGCGAGTCGGACCCCCACCCCGGAGCCCCGGCGAATGGAATGAGCTGTGCCGACGAAGGTATCATTGAACCAGGCTGAGGATCATCGAGCATCGATAGCATGCACGGCGGCACATGGGCGTTTGGAGACATTCTGTGTTGAAGACGGCGGGAAATTACGGAGATACCATGCCCGCACGAGCACTCTGTTGCTGTTTGCGGAACTCAAGAGTACTGGTACCGCAGCTGGAGGAAGAAGAGCCTATCAGTGCTGCTGCATGATGGATCTCACTTATCTCCATGAATGATAATGAAAGGCGAATCTGGGTTTGGCGCCGAAACGTCATACCAACTGACTCCTTTGTCCCTGCCAGGGCCTCGTGATGGCCCATCTTCATACCAGCTTCCAGGCGTCAATCCAGGCCGTTCTGGGGTTGACGACGTCTTGCGTCTCGGGATTCGTGGTTGTGGGCGGCCACGTGCTCTCGTTGTCCCCCAACAGTCGAGCGTGCGCGAAAACGTCGTCGACTTTATGCAACTTTTTTTGGCCGTGGCTGTTCATCCCGTGACGGTCGCTCAGGTTTATCCGTGTACGGAACTGGCGTCCCCGCGAGCGAAGCACAACGAGTCGTCGTGTTTGGGATTGCCATTGTTTGCAAGTCGCGTATGTGAAAGGTCGTCTGTATGCGGGCAGCGTGGAGGTTTTCGACCAGGACGGTGCATCGGCAGCCTGCTCTGACCAATGCCGAGGCTGCCTTTCCGAGGGTATGTCTATTTGTTGGCTTGATGCTTCTACTCTTTTAGGTGGTGCTTGGTGTTTGCCTGGAGGTGTCATGATTTGAACTACATTCTAGTTTTTCCCACGATCATAGGAGGAGGTTCGAGGCTTGATTTCCGCGATGTTGGACCAAGCATCAACCACTCAGATGTGCGATTCCTCATTTATCATGTTTTCTTGGAATGAATAGCGGAGAAGCCTCACGCTGATGCATGGTACTTTGTGCCCAGGATTCTATACTGTTTTGTTTAATATCAATTGTCGTCTGCGTGTCGCTTATAATGGCCGACTTCGGTTGCAACGCCGAACATACTATCTCGTACGTCAATAGTAGAAGCTGAATTTGATAACTCAGGGGATCATCTTTCGGCCGAAGCATAGTCGGTATTTTATACCCGCGGCATTTCCTAGTTCAACATACATGATATGTGGATGTAGCCGGCCGGTCTCAATGCCCGTGGCTGCAAGTGGAAGTGCAGCTATCGTGATGTGAAATGCGGCCAGGGCTGTGGCGCTCATGCAGAGACAGCTGAGGCTTGCAAGCTGCAAGGCAGGACGCGGTTCTCGGCCCTATAAGCGCTGATATACCCATGGGCTCCAGACTATAGCCCGGACAAGCATGTAGGCCTCTGAAATGGTAACCAAGATCGAAATGGGCGTACAACTGCACTCCATGCTATTCGCAAAATAGCAAATCGCTCTTCCTCATCTTCCGGGGCCGGTCTACAAAGTCTGCATCCGTCCTGCTGCATACTCGTAGACATCTTCTTTCGAGGGCTTGGCTGCCGCTCTTGAACATGCATGCGGCAGGAACAAGGACGGTGAACATGCTGGGCAACACAATCTGAATGCTGATGCTCATGATTTGCAATGATAAGCTTTTCTTGGAATGCCTATGTTAACAGTTGCAGGTTTGTCATGCAAGTTCAAGTTGGTTTGAAATGTACGGAACATCCCCGAGCAGTATCTGTAGGCTCGGTCCATCACTGACACGCTGTGTGTTTCCTTGCCTGGCCTCGTATCCGACGCCGCTGGCCCCTCGGCTACGTGTCGCGTAGGAGCTGCACCTTCAATGCCGGCCGGGCGTCACGGCGGCAGCCGGCGCAGGCGCCATGTGACAAGGTCCCTGACTTCTTGTGCTACATGGCCAACCAACTTGGACTCCCACTCTTCTGAACTCTTCCGCGTATCCGAGAGGCGGGTCTTTGAGGGCATTGGTTTTTTGGGCGTCCGATGGCCGTGTCGAGTTTTGCTCTTCTTACATGTAGTTTCCTGCGTCCTTCATGTTAGTAGGCGGGATAGCGTCTTCAAGCGCCTCTCCCCTTGCTGTCCTCTCGCTAGCCTAGCCGTGGCTTACAGCAATATTGAAATTTCCGCTTACTGTACCCAATCTCATCGCATTCCTCGAGGCCATAGACCGGGAGTTACGTGTGAGATGCACGCTTGCTGCGACGTCCGGTCTATTTCGGGTCACGTCCTCTTTCGGGGGGAGGGTCTATTGTGCCACGCACGTGTTATGTCGGGGGTTGTCGTGGGCAACTCTCGAGTGCTTAAATGCCCGTGTTCTCGGTGCCCGGCTCGAGGTACTGGGCTCTTGTCCAGGGAGAATTCCTCGTGTAAGCTACGCGGTGTCTAGAAACAAGAGACAAAAGATGCTGCTTTCTCCAATCGTCTTCGCTTTCCTCTGCTCTGTCGACGCACGGGTTTACGGCGAGCCGAGGATATCGCCTCGGCAGCTTCCGTCGCTTCCGCCGCTCCTCGACGCCACGCTTGGCGAGCTCCGGGCCGGACTCGACGGCCGTCTTTTCACCAGCGTCGATCTCGTCCATGCCTATATTGCTCGCACCGATGAGGTGAACTCCCGGCTCCGGGCCGTGACCGAGATCAACCCCGATGCTCTCCTCATCGCCGCCCAGCTGGATGGGGAGAGGGCACGCTTGGGCGGCAGCGCGTTGAGGAGTCCTCTGCACGGGATCCCAATCCTGGTCAAGGACCTCATAGCGACGCGCGATAGAATGAACAACACAGCCGGGTCGTACGCCTTGCTCGGGGCCCAGGTGCCGGAGGACAGCGGCGTCGTCGCCAAACTGCGCAGGGCCGGGGCCATCATCCTCGGCAAGACGAATCTGTCTCAGTGGGCGGCTGCCCGGAGCGACGAGACGGTCAACGGCTGGTCGGCGTACGGCGGCCAGACGCTCGGCGCCTACTACCCCGATCAGAGCCCGTCCGGGTCGTCGTCGGGCAGCGCCGTGGCCGCGTCTCTGGGCCTTGCTTGGGCCGCTCTGGGGACGGAAACGACCGGGTCCATCATCGGGCCCGCCGGGCGGAACAACTTGGTCGGCATCAAGCCGACGGTGGGACTCACGTCACGTCACCTGGTCGTGCCTCTCAGCAAGCATATCGACACGGTTGGGCCCATGGCCCGGACCGTCAAGGACGCGGCCTACCTCCTCTCGGCCATGGCCGGGCCGGACGACCGAGACCAGCTCACGATGGCTCCGCCGTTCAGCCACGTGCCGGACTACGCCGCCGCCTGCCGGTCCACCAGTCTCCGAGGCCGGCGGATCGGCGTCGTCAGGAGCCTGATCCGCGAGGGCTTGAACCGCAAGGTCGGCCCGACCGCCGCCGCCTTCGAGTCGGCGCTCGACGTCCTGCGCGAGGCCGGCGCCGAGGTCATCGACGTCCCGGTCCTGCCGGGCATCAACCCGCAGCACATACCCCGGTCCATCGAGCAGCTGGAGTCGATCCTCATGGCCGGCGCGCTGACGGACCTGCCGACCTACTTCTCGCAGCTGACCGTCAACCCTCACCGCATCACGTCCCTCGCCGGGCTGGTCGCCTTCACCCGCGGCCATCCGCTGGAGGATTACCCGGCGCGGGACACCGGCTTCTGGGACAAGGCCATCCAAGCGGGCCTGACGGACTCGTCCCCCGAGCTTGGGCGCATGCTCCGGGAGCAGATGCACCTGGCCGGGCCCCTGGGCCTCACGGGCGCGCTCCAGAACTACTCGCTGGACGCCATCGTCGGCCCTGCCAACACGCCCGTCACCATCATGTCCAGTGCCTTCGTCGGCACGCCCATCGTCACCGTGCCGTGGGGCAGGTATCCCGAGCACGCGCCGTTGACGAAGACCAACTACGGCAACTTGTACCAGATCGGGCCGAATCAGCCGTTTGGCATATCCTTCACCGGGTCCAAGTGGAGCGAGGAGACGCTGATCGCGATTGCGTATGCGTTTGAGCAAAGGACCATGGTTCGGAAGGCGGTCAAGCCTTATATCCAACCGCAAACCGAGCTCGAGGATGTGCTGCGGCGAAAGGGGTAGTCAGAGGTTGCTGATCAAAGCGCGAGAACTGTTTTCAGATGCTGTACATCTAGTGACGATTATCCTTAGAGAGTTCCTTAGAGTCGAACATCACGGGCTTTACTCGACATGAGAGACAGAGGCTGGTCGATTGAGTGGAGTGGATTCCAACTCTAGGCCAGGCAGAGGTTAAACGCTCCAACAGATCAATGCTACCGTTAATCCCGCCGATGGAAACACTCCCCTCGCGCGTGCCCCTCGTTTCTAGACCAAGGCCGCGAAAGGTTTTAGGGGACTTATAGTTTTCGAGATGATTGCCTCCTATTACTGGGCTAAGCTCCTTTATGTGGTATACAAATCCGAAACTCTATGAGTGCCCTGAAAAAACCATTGATACATTGAGCCTGTACCGTTATCCGTACCCGGCCTCTATAAGCATCGCGGACAGCTGTTCGCATCCCACATAGTGCGACCAGCCCAGTATCGAGATCCTCTCGGTACTTCGCGACGGGCTAGATAAATTTATTTTCTTGCAACTGAACGCCTGCTTCTATGCCTACCTATCTCTTGTGCTCTCTGTGCTTCCTATGACCCCTCCTTAGACTCCTGCCCTCTCGCGAGTAGAGGTGGTAGAGTTGGCAAGGGAAGAGGAAGATCGAGTAAGACCTGTCCAAAAACAGGGCTCATGCGCGAAAGGGGTCAGGACCGTGTCGCGAGTCAGAGGTGCCCGCTACACTTCTGTGAGGAGGGCCAAGGGCACTGATCTGTACGCGTTTCTCCGAGGACTCCGGGACGGACGGACAGGGTGCTGTCAGAATGAAGATAAGCATTGATACAAATGTACGAAAGCTGGTGATTCTGAGTACTTGGATAGCCGAGTGGGCTGCGATACCGGCCGAGAACGAGCAGCGGGATGTTTGTCTCGTCCGAGTTCGGGGGCAGACGGAGTGCAGGGGACGAACAGGGCCGGAATGGGCGTCAATCGCACGCTGGCAGCTGAGGGCCAGGGATCTGTCCCGGCTGCATCACCCCTTCGGTGGGCACGATGTGCAAACATGAGACGAGATGATTACCAATTGCCTTTGGCCAGCTTCCTTGCATCCTTGTCGGTATGTGAGCGTCTCTCGACGGTATACGAGGTTGACTGACGTGTCTGAGCGGACGCCAGCCCATGCACATGTGGCTTTGTGTCCGGGCCCTATACGAGATGCCATCCGGCCGAAATGCAAATGATAATCTCTATCGTTGAAGCGGAGAGCGCTGCTTTGCAGGCCTTCCCTGATTCGCATAGAGTATAGTCCCTGCTTCGTCCAAGTTTTCGGGACTGCGGTGCATTGTACATGTATGTTTTCATCAGGGGGCCATCAAATGTCAAGCCAGAGCGGAGAGCAGCAATCTCAAGGCTGTTATGCATAAGAATTCTATGGATCGTCGTCATGTGCATTGAACACCGACATGCCTTCGTCCAGGAGAAAAACAGCTATAAATATATGTATATCCTTACATATTCTCCGCATACACAGGCTACATGTACTTCATTCTCCGACCTTTTCTGACAGTCTTGAACAAAGGCACTGCTGCATCCTGTTTCAGTACTTTCTACGCTTCTCACGCGCACCCACGCCGTCGTCAAGATGAAGTTTCCAGCCATCGCGCTCTCTCTCCTTGTCGGACTCCCCGCAGCTACGGGGTCTTCGAAGGGCTGGAACGAGGCTGACTACCAGGAAATGTTTAAACCGGGCGACATCGGTCTTTATATCAGGGAAACGAAAGAATTCATGAAGTCCATTCAAAGCGGTCAAGCAGGGGGTTTTGAAAGCATCGCCGACGGGTTGGAGCTCAGGGGTCGGCTCTTGAAATATTCTCACAATGTGAGTC
>NJEV01000236.1:0-28176 GCA_002591385.1 Cordyceps sp. RAO-2017 | reverse complement strand
TCTCTCTGTCTGTCTCTCTCTCTCTCTCTCTCTCTCTCTCTCTCTCCGTCTCTCTCCCGCGCGCCCAGCCGCCTCTCCACCCACGGCTTCCAGGTGCTTCCCTGGGGCGCCGCCGCGCACGCACGCCCACTCTCTCGCCCTCCGTCTCTCCCTCGCTCTCCCTGTACCGGCCACTCGCGATGCGCATGACGGGCTCATCTGGAGCTGCGCCATCGACGCCTACCCGAGGCAGTTAGCTCAGCACGACTTGGCCGACTGGCCCCCCTGACAGAAGGCACTGCATAGGGGGCGCTCCAGAGGCATCCAGTCAGGCAAAGGTACCTGTCTAGGTACCGACATCCGCCGTGCAGAGCAGGGGAAGAGGGGCGGCCGGCCGGGGCGCGGGCGCAGCCAAATTGGCCGCTTCATGCCCCCCCCCCTCCCCTGTTGATTGTTATTGTTGCTTTCCTTCCCTTTTGATTTTCCTTATTTGCTTCTGCCCAGGGGCCCGTCATGTACTGCACGTATCTACGTACCTTTCCACTAGCACCTAGCCGCCCGCGGTGACACCGTCTGTGCCACGCAAAACCAGAGCCCAGAGTCGCCGAGGCAGAGCCCAAGACAGCGGACAGAGACAAGGGTCGACGACGGCGACGTCGGCCGGAAGCTGAGGTGCCGCCTGCCGAGCAGACACTCTGCCCAGCGGTAGGCGCCGCGCACAGCTGCTGGGCATGTGCACGCCTGCAGGTACCTACCGTCATCTTCCATGGAGATTGAGCAGTACCTGCAGCTGCTCGCAGATACCCGGCCTCGGCCTGTCCAAGGCGTACCGCTGCGCGTCCGCCTGCCCGGCCGCCGCGTGGGCAGGTACACGCTCCATGTACCGGGTACTTATGCAGGTGGGCGGTACCTGCGTCCTCGGCCATCTCCACACCCACATTGTGCCCCCTCCTCCCACATGTACCCGCTGATGTACCTGCTCATGTACCCGCCCATGTACACCCCCGTGTACCCGCCCATCTCCTCCCACTGCAGCCCAGGCCGTCGACTATTTCTCCCCCCATCGTCCTCGATATGCCGCCTCTCGTTCCCTCTCTCTCTCCTCTCTTTCTCTTCACCTCGTTCTCCTGCTGTAATCCGTTCGCTCTCTACCTTTAATTCTGCCTCTCCCATCCTTATCCGGCCTGCTTCCTGCTGCCAACCGTCGCTCGCTTCGCCCTCGCATCAAAAGCATCGCATCGTGTAAGTCAGAAGCTTCGGCAAGCCCTCGTCAGCCCTCTCTCTCTCTTCGCACACGCCCCCGCCCGCTGTCTTGCCTCTCCCCATCCCCTCGTCCGAGATGCCCTCTGTCATCCCATCATGCTCTCCATCGTGGCGGCCTGCTCCGCCTCGTCGACCGTCACGCCTGGTTGGTCCGTTTGCTCGACGACGGCAACGATGAACAAGCCGGCCTGGAATGGCGACCATGGCCCGCAACTACAGCCGCGGCCGTGGCGACAACAAGTCGACGGCCCGACTCGACACAAGCATGTGGTGGCGGCTGGCGTTCAGCCTTCCCATGCCCACCGCCCCGTCACCTCAACAACTACTTCGACCGACCAGCCTGACCACGCTGTATTTTTTTTTCTCGCCGCTGCCGACGGGAAACGCGTACGGGAGGTGGCGTGGTCGTGTATAACAACATGCCCTCAACTCGTTTTCCTTGTGCACACTCCTCACCATCCTCGCACCTCACCTCCACGCTGCACTCTTCCGCCACAGCCGCCGTCTGTCTTGCCGCCTCGCTGACCGAAACCAAGAATCGCGCACTCTCTTTTTCCACAACCCTCCTCATCATGAAGTACTCCGCTGTCGCCCTCGCGGCCCTGGTCGCTGCCGCCCAGGCCAAGCCCAAGTTCCTCGACACCGAGGAAGTCTTCCAGAACATGAAGACGGGTGCCAACGCCATCAAGTACGGCGACTGCGAGTCCGGCTGCACCATCACCCTCCAGAGCAGCAAGGACGGCGGCGTCACCTTCGACCCGCTCCCGGGCGTGGCCCGTACGTCCCGCCTACCCCCATCGTCGTCCCGTCTGCTGACCCTTCATCTCCCGCAGCCATTAACGCCCCTGGCGCCGACGGCACCGCCACCCTGACCCTGACCGGCTCCGAGCCCAAGAACCTGGCCCTGAAGATCGACCTCGTCGACAAGAAGGGCCGCATCGCGGATGAGACGTCCAACTACAGCACCAAGTTCGTCTACGCCCAGGGCTCCGACGCCGCGCCCTCGGCTGCCACGTCGGCCGCGCCCGCCACCACCGGGGCGGGCCAGACGTCGACTGCCGCCACCTCGGCCGCCACCACGGCTGCCCAGTCGCTGGTGTCGACCAGCTCGGCCACCAGCTCGGCCACCAGCTCTGCCAGCGACTCGGATGAGTCGTCGACCGCCTCGTCCTCGGCGGCTCCCCGCTCCTCGTCGCTGAGCACCGCCGCCCGCAACGCCACCGCCACCAGTAGGTTCTTTCCCCTCGGCCCCGTCGTGGGAATCTCCGGCTGACTCGCGTGAACCAGCCTCGTCGGGCTCCCGGCAGACGACGGCGGCCTCGACGCAGGTCCCGACCAGCGGCGTCGGCCACGTCTCCGCCTCGCTGGCCCTGGTCGGCGCTGCCCTGGCCGCCCTGGCCTACCTCAACTAAGGTCGGACCGGGTCACGGGGGGGCGTCACGGGCAAGGACATGACATTTTCTGCCGAGGGAGCGTGGATATACCTCTTGTACTGTTTATTAATCTTCTGGACGGGGGCCGTCGAGTCGGGCGCGGCCGCTTGCCGCCGCGTTCGAACTCTTTGTCTCGGTCCGTGGGGGGGGGGGGGGGCCCTGGGTCGCCGCGCCGGCCCGCCTCTTGACCCTTCTTTCTTTTCTGTCAAGCTCTCTCGCTGTACGATACCGCGACATGCCCGTACCTAGATGGAGACGTGACGAAGTGGAACGCGCCATGCGGGAAAGGGGGCGTCGTCTTGGGTGGGCGGGACAGTCGTCTCTGATGACTTTTTTTTTTTTTTCGCAATCAGTTTTTTTTACCTATCGCTTGAGACGGGATGAACCCTCGCCTGTGAAACACGTCACGCCCCGCCCCGCCAGCCCGTCACCGCACTCTGCCTGTCGCACAGGCTCGCGACGACGGCGCACCAACCACGGTCCGCCAGGCCGTAGCCCGCCAACAGCCGAGCGCCCGCCAACGGCCAAGCCGTCCGCGTCAGAGCACCAACCTCGCCCGCTCGCCTCGGCCACGCTGCCCGCTCGCTCGGCCGCCCGGCGCCGCCTCCCGACACGGCCCTTGTCGATGGGTGGCGTGCACGGCGAGGCACGGCCGGGGCCGCGACGGACCTCACGCTGCCTGCACGCGCCACCACCAGCCCCCGGCAACGACGGCCTTGACTCCTTTTCTTCTCCTTGTTCCTCACGGCCTCGCGGCGTCGGCTGGGTCAAAGGGCCCTTTGCCTCCTCTGCTCCCTGCGACTCGTGGTGCCTTCACTTCTTGTCCTGTCTGCTTTGCTTCTCTCCCCAGTCGTCGTCGAGCCCCGGCTCCGACAGTCGCGACGGTCTACGCCTCATGTCTTGCTGCCGCGCAAATTCAGCTTCATTGCCATCGCTCAAAAGATCGTGAGTGCTACGTGCTTTGTACATCGTCTCCAATCACTTTACCCCCGCCCTTTCATTCAAGCTGCCTCCGCCATGTCCTCCAGCCCCTTTTCTTCACCGCCTGACCTGGCTACTGAGCTGATGCGAACCCCGTACAGGCGGCCGACGCTCAACTCGTCCCGGCCATCCGCCTGCCCTTCACTCCCATTGTTTCTTCCCTGTGTTTTTTTTTTCTTTTCCGACGAAACAGAGCCCTCTCCAAGCTCCTCGTGTAGGTGACATGTGCGTTCAAGATGAAATCGTTCGCAAGGGCCAATGAAACGGTCGAGATATCAGCTCCATCATCGTGGGCAAAACAGACGCAAGACGCACGCGCCCAGGGCGGCCGACGATAGCCAAGCACGTTGCCGAGGACCATCGTGACATAGCCAGTTCACATCGGCCCATGTCGGACGAAGACGGGTGCCGCCACCTCCCCAATGCCAGCGGCAAAGTTCAAGTTCTCCGAGTGCCAGGCCCACAGGGGCGCCACGTGCCCCAGCTCTGCTTGTGTCACCGTTTCCAGCTCGAAGCCGGGAAGCTCGTCGTCCGCCAGCGGTGGCGGGAAGTTGCCCATTTCCGCTTCTGGGTGGCGGAACATCTGCACGACCGGAAGGCCGATGGGAGGGTCCATGACGGAAAACGAAGCCAGTATCCGCTCCGCTCCGCTTAGCGCCTTGTTCTCCGGGCAGGCTGGCTTGTCGTAATACGCCTGCGCGTCGTTGACCACGTCGGCGGGGACGGAAGTACGCATCATGGCTGGGCCTTCCGGCGCCACGAAGTTGCTACGCAGAACCGGCCCGGGCACTGACGCGAGATCCAGCTGCCTGCCGTACCCGGCCGCGCCGCACATCGAGGGCGGCGAATTAGCGACAGGCGGCTCCGCAGCCGGGTTCGCGGATGGAAGGTTCAAGGCCGGAGGGTTCGCGGGCGGCGGGTTCGCGGGCGGCATGCTCACGGCAGGTGGGTTCGCGGGCGGCATGCTCGTGGCTGACATGCTCGCGGCCGGATTCGCGGCCGGAGGGTTCGCGGCGCCGCCCGCAGGGACCGGCCGCGGCATCGGCGTCGCGTCCACGGCCGTGGCGGGGCCGCCGGCCGTTTTAGTCTTCTTCCGCGCGTTGATCTGTCGCGGCGCGGTGAGTGGGGGTAGCCTTTGGACCAGTCGATTGAGCAGTCCATACGACGTCCTCGACGTCCTCGAAATCGAGTTCAGACGCTGGAGCATGGACACGGCATCCCGCACGGCCCGGTAAATCTCGGCCCGCTCGGTCAGGGTGTGTTCGGTGTCCTTGATGAGGGCGGTGCAGAGGATGGCGGCCGTGTCGAAGATGGAAAAGACGATAAAGTGCATCCGGCCATCCCGATTATAGATGCGGCCGACCCAATCCCGCAGCACTTCCAACAGCTTCAGCGAGTAGGACACACCCGTCTCTCGGAGGCTCAGCTCCTCAGCCGGTAGCTCCGCCGTGTGCGACCTGACCATGTAGTGTCGGATGGGGTTGAGAATCATCAGACAAGCCATGGTGTAGAGGTAATATCGCTGGGGCAAGATCCACGGGAACTGCTTGTCTTTGCTCGTGTCGGGATTTTCCCAGTGGAAGACGGGAAGGAAGTTCGATACCCATCCCTCGATCATGGCCTGGTATTCCCGGACCTCCGGGGGGGTGATGACGTTCTTTGGGGCTTGGAACCGGGCCGCCAGTTGCTCGATGAGCGCCGCCTGCAGCTTCATGTGAAGCAGGGGGTTCGGCGGGTTGTTCGGGTATCGCTCGAGTGTCAGCGATGGAGGTTTGGTATTGCTGTCCCCGTGACGAATGAGAATCGGTCGAGAAAGACCCGAGGATATTTGCCTGAGAGGACGGACGGATTAGCGCAGTCACAGCCGAGGATTGATTCGTGCGCGACTGACCAGTCCCACGTGTAGATGATGCACCAAATTCTTCTGCGCATTTCGCGCTCGTGGTCCGTCTCCGTTCCTTCCGGTGGCTCTCGGTGGTAACCTGTCAGGGGCGAGGAGCAAGAGTCAGCAAAGCAAGCACGCTGTGGTGGGCAGATCAGGTGGCGCGCCGTACCCAGTTCCTTGGCCTCGAGGATGGCGGCGCTGAGGATATGCCAGGCTTCGAAAAACCTCCCTTCCGCCTTGTACCAGTAGCACGATTGCAGCAAGCGCTGCATGCCGAACATGTGGTAATGGCCAACGGGGATGACGCTGGCCAGCTCTCGCACGGCGCAGTGAAGCTGCTCCGACCATTCTTCGAACTCGAGAACAGATGCCTGCTCAAGCTCGCGTTGCATGTTCTTTTCCGCGTGCTGGATGCTGTTCGCACAGATCATGGCCAAAAGAGAGGTATACTGTAGGGTGATGGGCTTTTCCTTGTTGCGCCTCTCCCACCAGATGTGATAGTCGCGCAGGAAGTCGGGGGGGTAGATGGTGTAGTAGTAATAGTTGATCTCATGCACGAAAGAATTGATGAGCTTGTCTGGAGATGGCGGGTCAATACATGTTTGGCCTCCAACAGCACCTCCTGCCGGCCGAGGCGAAAGCCGAGAGGGAGAAGAGGTGCGGTAGGCGGACTGGACGGCCGGGGGCAGAGCAAACTCACCCATTATCTGGCGTTGAGGAAGCAGCTCCAGAACGCGTTTCATCTGAGGCGAGGAGTCGGCCGCAGCGAAGTCTTCCTGAGGAGCCGTCCTGGAAGGTTTAGCCTGGACAGCAAGGCAGGCGAATTAGCGGATGCCGGCGAAGGGGCTTGGCAGTGACAGCGGAGTCTGGCCGTGCCACAGGGGATTTGGCCAGCGGCGCCGTACCTTTGAGTCTATACCAAGGGTTGTGAAGAGGCGGGCGGCAGCCAAGGCGTCGAAACTCGGCGTGTCGTCCGAAGGCTTGGCCTCTGCGCGAGTGGCGAGGGCGGTGCGAGGCTCGTCCTCGAGTGCATTCTCGTGGGCCTGAATGGCCGCGGGCTGTGACAGAGAAACAGAGGTAGGGTCCGGATGGGACACGGGATTTCCGTTGGTGCTGGAGACGTTGTTGTACCGACACTCGTCGGCTATCTTGCGGCGCTGGCAACGGTCGCACGGCCACTCGCGATTACACTATCGGCGGAGACTGTCAGAATACGTAGGTAGCGGCGGCGAGGGGAAGGGCGAAGTTCTGGCCGTCTTCACCTTTTGTTTCCTGCGCTGGCATTCTGTACAGGCGGAGCGATTGTATCCCGCAGACGAGTCGACGCCCGGCGGCGCGGCCGTCGCCATCGTGGTCGTCGCCGCCGTGGCCGCCGCCTTGGTCGCCGCCGTGGTCATCGCCGTCGCTGTGGCGCTGGAGACGGGGGGACCGACGCTGGCACCCACTGTCGGACACGGCATCGCTGTGCGGCCTGCGGGCTCGGGCATAGCGACAGGAACAGGGGATCAAACTATCACCGATACTTGGTCCGCAAAGCTTTCGGTGCTTCCTCGAAACGTTCGTTCCGCTACGGCAGCCTGGGTCGAAGTCTGGGTGCCTGGGAGCAAGGGCGAAGACGAGTGAAGTCGGGCGCGGCGGAGACGCAGGACGAGCGGCAAAGACGACGTCGAGAAGGCGAGCCAAGTGGTGGTCGTGCTGGTCTCGGGTCGTCCGGACTGGCCCGAGAGCGTGACGGACAGCGTTCGTCGTCGTCGCTGGCGTCGTCTTCCGTCGTCGTCGTCTTCCGTCGTCGTTGGTCGGCGCCGCCGCCGCCACCTTTTACTTGAAGCGACAAAGGGGTGGAAAAAGAAAAGGAGGACCGGGGGGGGGGAGTGATTACACAGGAGGAGAGAGAGCCGTTGAGGTTGAGTCCGACGTTGACCAATGCCAGCCCAGGCTCCAGGTGCGGAGGCTCCTGCCGTCGGTCCACCCCCCACCCTTCCCCGGCCGGCATCCAGCCAGGAGCGAGGCAGGAGGCGGTTCCCAGGGTCAGGTACCGGGGAGGTAGCTACATCAGGTGCCTGTAGCCCAAGATATCTCGGGTCTCTGCTGCGGCGCACACGTCGGGGTACGGGGCACGTACTTGCGCAAGTAGACGAAGTACTTGCGATCGACTTGCTGCAGCGCTCCGAAACGTGCGCAGGGGGGCCTGCTTGCATGGTGATTGCACGGACACTTGTCACCCGTCAGATGTCATCGGCAGCCCAAGGTAGCGAAAGCGGAGGCACAAAGCGCCGCCTTGTAGATTTGTAGATATGTACATTGTAGATACTGTCACTGGCGGACGGATGTCGCCCCGTGGCTTTTCCCTCCCGGGCTGGACGATAAAGTTGATACCAGAGACCATTCGATCAGCACAGATGTACACACGGATTGATATACTGTACGTGCACAAGTACCTACATACGAGAAAGGGTACGCGCATAATGGTTCCCCGGACTGTCGCGCGTCGCCCTACTAAGAACCCTGGTCAGGCGATCCCCAGCCGCTCGCGCTTCCCGTCAGCTCACTCTAGAACTGGAAGTTGAGATGAAAGAGAGCAGGGCCAAGGAACAAGGTGGATAGGTACTTTAGCTTGGATATCGAAGTACCCCCCACCTCCAGGCCTCCAGACCCAGAACCTTACATCTCGAGACACTGGACCTGGGAAGACCGTTGTACCAAAGTAAACGGCCGCGATGGCCAGTGAGGGAACGGCAGACAGTGTGGCGCAAAGGAAGCGACGTTGTGCGAGCAGCACGTCGCTTCCACACGATGGAGAGAGCCCTGCCAGGTCAACGGCATCAAGGCAGTGCGTGCAGCAGTCCTCCTTGGGCGCCCAAGTGTCCCATAGCCATAGGTGCCCAGTACTTGGATCGCCAGCCAAGACAGCGCCAGCCCGGGCTAAAGCACCGGCACCTCCGGCCAAGGGACGGGCGGACCCTGGGAAGCCCCGTCGGACCGCCCTGGCTCTGCCACCCGAAGAGCCGCACGCACTCTTCGTCGCGTCGCCATCTAGGCCGCGCCGTCATCTGCCTGTGATTCAGCAGCCGCGCGCAAGACAGTCGTGCTGCCGTCCGCTAGCCAGCCTTGTGACGGCGGAGAGGCAGGCCACAAACAAGGCTATTGTGCCGAAGAAATTGCCGTCCGAATATGATAGATGCCTTGCCTTGCCTCTGGACGTCGCCACCCAGTAGGTAGGTAAGCCACCTTCCGAGCCCGAGGTGGGTTAGTAAAGTACCTGGACAACTGCTCGTAGTACCGACTCGTCCAGGGCACTTTGCCACCTGCTTGTGAGTATCTACTATCTGAGTCTACCTCAAAGCACTGAGGAATGTAATCTGGTGTACACATGTACATACATCTTAGAGGTACGGTGGTAGGCACATACAGACGGCTTAGCGGACTCAGCCTCACAGGCACACTTGCGCGGAATGACCCGTATTTCTTTCTGCCCGAGCTCGAGTTCGCCCGTGCGAGATCAGGTGCTCGCAACGGTTTTTTCTTGCGTCCCCTGTCGAGGGAAATGCCGTGCCGTGTCGGCGCAGCGCAACAAGATCCATTGCGATATCTCCAAGGGCAGGCCTTAAGGAATCTACCTAATGTGCCTACCTTGCAACACAGGCACGTGTGAGGGTGTCCGACGTGCCTGCCTCAACAGCCCTGCCTGCCTTGGCCTGTCAGACAAAGCCCCACACCTGCTTACAGAATGCCCTAGTACTGTAAATAAGCGGCGGCAGCCTCATCCATCATCCCCTCCTTTCGCATTTTTCGGACCTGTCTTTCTTTTTCCTCCTGCATGCTTTCTTCTTTCGCCTCCCGCGAGCGAACTGTTGACCTGACAGGGCCAGCAAGAAGCAAAAGACGAAAGGGGCGTTCCGTGCCAAGTTCAAATGCACGCCAATCATCCAATCGTCCTGTCGTCCCTCCTCGGGCGCCGGCCAACGTCCATCGAGAATCGCCGAGAACCTCACGACTGGCAAACGACCGGTACAAAACGCACATACTGCTATACATACATACATACCTACATGCCTGGTCGTGTGCACAAATGTCTCGTATGTCCTGTATGTACACGCGTACGCTACACTCGCCCATCAGCTACGTCTTGCTCCCTCGCTTACCTACTGGGAGGTAGCCAACCGCATAGGCCATACCCGGCCGGGCACGGCGAATACAGCAAGCGGCATTTGCCCCCCGCATGAGCAGCGGCCAGTCAAAGAGCGGAGCGAGCACACCCAGCAGCAGCGGACGGCTGAGGCCCCAGCTCCGAGTTCCGGTGTAACGGAGCGCTGAATGAGTTGGCATTGCTCCAGCGACAGGGCTCCGGTTCAGCTCTGCAGGCGGCAAAGGTCGTACATACATACAGTACAGGCATGCTTCTGAATGCCCTCCGGTCGGGCTCTTGCTTGCTTGCCCTCTCGTCAGTTGTGGCATACAGACTGGGGGCGGGCGGCACGGTCATGCGCCCACGCACGCCCACGCACCCGTCCACTCACCCACACTCCAGCATCCGCTAGCCTCCGCACCATGGCCCTGTGCTGCTCTCGTCTGCCTACCTAATGCCGGTCAGTTCCGCCACCCATACCGGGGCTGTTCAGTCGCCGGACTGGCTGCTTGACTGCCTACCTACCTTCCCTACCTACTACCTACTAACGGCACCGATCTAGGTACTTGAGCATCGCACACATATACATATGTACAGCTGTACGCACATACACATGCATATGCATGCATACTCCCACATACGCATATGTATGTATACTCAGTACCTATGTACATACAAATCGCATTTGTGGTCAAGGGATCTGCGGGTGACAGGTAGCATATCGTTATGACAGGTGCTGCAAGAAGAGCCAAGCATGCGGTCAAAGCCCGATTTCAACGGCGGAATATTCGCACACGCACATGTGCGTACAGAACGGGCACAGGCTACGGCGCACAGGACGCACACTCAGCCTTTGACAAAGCCCACCTGCGTCTGCGACCGCCGCCTACGAGGGACAGGCCAGGCCAGATCGCAAGCCTCCAAATGCCATCATGCACCACCGGCCTGACCATGAGACGGACGGTGCCCTTGCTTGTCTCTCCGTGTCGTAGCGTCGACGTGGACTCAAGGCGCTAGTCCAAATATCAACACACACCGAGGTTTCGCACACAGACACCCTTCCCCGAGCCCTTTCCTTTTCCCTCTTCTCACGAAAAGTGACAGGTCGCAAGCCGGAGTCTAGGGGTGTTGTCTCGCCGCGCTGATGATTCCCCCTCGTCATCGACTCCTCCTCGTGAGGCCCCGACCGCCCCTTGGACGAGGCCCAAGGGCTCCCCAAGAGATTGGAAAGGGACTGGGAAGTCGGTTCGGTTGAAGCGAGACACGAAAAAGAATCCAAAAGGCGAAAAGGGGGAGAAAAGAGAGAAAGGGTGGCAGGTCGGCGGTCCAAACACGGCAAATGGCGGACGAAAAGGAGGGGGAGAAAAAGAAAGCTCGACGCTCGATGCTCGATCCCCTGTTCCTTTCGCCTGGCTCCCGGAGGCGAGGGGAAGGGTCCAGCGGTGGGCGCGGGCCGCGACCGTTTTGCTTCCCATTGGAAACGACGTTTCGTCGACTATTTTTCCTTTTTGATTCCCTCGGCCTTGGCACTCCTGGCGCTTCCGGTTGGTCGCCGAGCAGGTCCCCCTACCCTTCCGTGCCATGTCTCATATGCCAACCAGAGGAGAAGGCAAAGGGGTTGCTGGGTGGCGACTGTCACCATCCCTTGTTCGACATGGAGCTAGCGATTCTCTTCTGGGCACCCGCGGTACGAAAGGCTTTGGCTACTTCCAGCCAGCTACGGCGATCGCCCGTCGCACGGCACCAAGCCGTCCGTCGACGGCTCCAGCCGCGGCTCACCTGGCGGGCAGGCCGAGCGGGATGAGAGCATTGGCTGGGCCTGTGCGCCTCCGGACTCCGGGAGGTTCCGCCCGCGTCGAATGGCGCTGCGCCGGGCGGTCTGGCTCCGGTCCGTCTCTGCCGTGCGTCGCCGTCTCCCCGCTTCAGCCTTACTCTGATTCGGACACACACACACACGTTACACGGGAGGGCTGCATTTTGCGTCTCGACATGCACGATACAGGAGAGTGGGAGCGTGGGCGCACCCGGGGCGGGGGCGGGGGCCGAGTTCGAGAACCTCATCGGCATCCGGATCCCGGCTCTGCCATCTTTCCAGCCTGAGCGAACCGGAGCATGAGCACGGTGGGAGAGGCGCGTTCGAGAACCTCCGGTGCCAGGTCTATCACCTTTTCGGCCTGGGTGAACGCTCGCTTGTCCGTCGCCAATTGTCATTCGCACTGGCGCTCGCTCGCGCTCTGGCCATTTTCCCTTCCCGCCCCCTCTCCTTCTCCTGCGGCCGCCCTTGTCCGATCGCCGCTCTTGACGCGGGTCTGAGGCGGAGGAACAATCAATTATGATGGGGGTTACACATGATATATATCTTAATCAGAGCCGAGATGGTCAGAGGGGAGGGCGCGAAAAGGAGGAAGACTAGCACGGTGACACGTCGGCGCGTGGAAAGGGACGACGGGCCATCATCACGCGATGAAGCAGCCATCGAATCCGACCGGTTGGAGTCTAGCCCTTTGCCGGATCGCGGGCGACGCAAAAAACAACAAGGGACGCAGCGCCTCCTCGCCCGCCCAGCTCGAGCGCGGTGGCAGTGCTGCGGGGAGCGGAAGGCCCAGACGCGACGAAGACGAGGAGGTAAAGGGGGAGAGAAACAAGGGCGTCCTCGGCAGCGGCACAAACGAGCAGCCGGCTGCGTTTACGCGAGGCCGCCGGGGAAGAAAAAAATACACGCCCGTCCCCGCCCTGCGGCTTCCACGCGCGGCACCGGTCTCGGCGGAGGGCGCCCCGGCCCGGCCCGGGAGGACGGCGGTGCCGGCTCCGCACCGGGCTCGCGCCCCCCCCCCACTCCCCCTCTCGGAACGCCCGGCTGCGACGAGACGGGAGGGAGAGCGGGATGGGGAGGAGGACGGGCGAGAGCGGGTACGCCGTCGTCCGAATCTGCGCCATCCCCGCCTCTCGGCGCCACGGAGGCGAGTGGCGGCGGTCGGGAGGGGGGGGGGGGAGGGGGCTACGCCGGCCCCGACGGGCTTTGTGCGGTACGGCGGGCGGGGCAGCTCGGCGGCGCATCCCGTTCGCCTCGGGCGTGGGCCTCGAGCGTCGTCCGCTCGGGCTGGTCGCAGAGACGGGCCTGGGCAAAGGGCAAGTCGCGATTCGGCCTGGGCGGCTGTCCTACAAGGTCCGCGGCCGAGCCGGTAGCCCGCCGCTTTGGCTCCGTGCTTCATCCGAGCCGTCGTCACGCATGGCCCCCCTTCCACGGCCCGTCCCCCCCGCGTCTTGTATGGCCCGCGGAGGGAGACTCAGGGACCAATGCCGGTGGAGGGACAAGGGGGAGGAAAGGTGCTTCTCCTCTCCCTATTCTTTCAAAATCTCTTTTCTTTTATTTTACTTTATTTTTTTTCGAACTTTTCAGGAACCCTTGCGGTCGCGGTGGTGGTCGTTGGCGCCCGCGATGCTCCCCTTCCTCCTCAGGTTGCCGGCCTTGAGCTTGCGCACAGCCTGGTAGGAGCGGTCGAGCTCGTTCTCGACGGCGCAGCGGATGCGCAGGGCGGCCACGGCGGGCCAGACGCTGCGCTCGCCGCGCAGGATCCAGTAGTCGAGGGTGGCGCGGGTGGGCGTCTCGAGCAGGCGGACGAAGTCGCCGGCCGTCACCTCGGGCACGAGCGTCATCGACGCCGCCGGCACCTGCTCGTCGACGAGGAAGCGGCGGATGCTGGACGGCAGCAGCCGCAGCGTGTCCAGCTGGCGGAGCCGGTGCCGCAGCTCGACGCCGACGACGCGCGCGAACAGGGCCGACAGCTGCGTCGTCCGGCTGCGCGCCTCCACCAGCGGCGGCCCGTGCATGTCCGACTGCAGGAAGGGTATCAGGTACGGGCGCGCCTGGCTGACGATGAAGTGGTTGACGTTGAAGAGCTCCGAGATGCGCCGCAGCGGCGAGTCGCGGTCCGAGTACGACGCGTGCGTCCAGTGCCGGAAGTCGGTCGTGTTGGCCGCCGCCCACGGCTCGATGTTGCCGGCCGCGTCCTTGCACAGGATCATGACCTTTTGCCGGCCGTAGAGCGACGGCGACGACGCGTTGGACGCGATGGCGGCCGTCCAGATCAGCTAAGACGGACGGAGGAGAAAAGGAGAGGTCAGCGTCGGGCTCCACCCCGTTCTGTTCCGCCGCCGCCGCCGCCGCCGCCGCGGGTACGAGAACTCACCACGTTGGGCGCCGTGATGTAGTTGAGCAGCGTCGGCACGCCGCCCTGGCCCTCGGTCGCGACCGTGATGTTGAGGATGCGCTTGCTGCGGTTGTAGGCCTCCTCGAACGTCAGGTCGCCGACGTTGGCCCGCACGCAGGCCTCGAGCACCGTCACGTCGAGGAAGTAGCCCTCGCGGGAGAAGCGGCGGACCCTGCGCATCAGCGTCTCCCACCGCGACCGGAACGTCTGCTCGCGGCGCGCGTCGCGGCCCTCGACGCCGGCCTTGCCGGTAAAGGCCGTCAGGTCGATGCCGTCGGCCTCGAGCACGTCGGGCAGCTCGTCCTCGGTGTGGATGGCGACGAGCGCGGCGATGAGCGCGCCGGTCGCGGTGCCGGTGATGATGCGCGGCAGCAGGCCGCGCAGGAACAGCGCCTTGACGACGCCGAGGTGGCACAGGCCGAAGATGGCGCCGCCCTGGAGGACGAGGGTGCTGCGGCCAAAGGCCTGGCGCGTGTCGTGGATGAAGTCGAGCTTCATCTGGTTCGTCAGCGCCGGCGCGCCGCCCTGGCCGCCGGCGTGGAAGGCCGTCGTCGGCAGCGTGCTGATGTCCTCGACCGCCTCCGCCACCTGGCTGATGTACTCGTCGATCAGGTACTTGGTGCCGGAGAAGGATCGGTTGTACAGCTTCGGCACCGTGATGTTGCCCAGGTTCCGCACCAGCCCGGACCGCAGGAGGTTGACGAGCAGCTGGAAGTTGTTCTCTTCCCGCGCGATCACGAGCGAGTTGAGCCGGTCCGTCATGAGCCTCCAGTCGTAGTACTTGGACGTCGGGTTGTTCCTCCTGCCGCCGCGTCTATGAGCGCCCGGGAGAGGCGAACGAGTCCTCGCGGGGGGGAAGGGGGGGGAGGGGTTCCCTTACCACAGGTCGAGTCCCAGGAGGCTATCGAGGTGAAGCGCGGCCTCCTCCCACTCCTCAAACGTCTCTGCGTTGCGCAGCAAGTCCAGCCACAGCTCGACCGGGTTCTTGCGGTAGTACCAGCTGACGAGCTTCTGCCGCGACGGTCAGCGAGCCGACAGACAAGGACGCGCGTGCGCTCGGGCAGAGGAGCTCGCCTTGCGCCAGAAGGCGACGACGTCGACGAAGACGCCCCAGACGGCGAGCACGGCCCCCATGGTCGCCGACGATGGCCCGCCTTCCGCAGATGGACTGGTCAAATCGCCTCTGTACGCCCTGCTGCTGCTGCTGCTGCATCGCCTGGGCCTGACGGGAGATTCCGCGCAGCCGGCAAAGACCGTCGCTCGAGCGTGCTGATTGACGGCTGATGCTCGACGTGGTAAATCAATCCTAGCCACGGCTGGAGGTCGTCTAGGTTCGGGCGCCGGCTGATGAGTCAGTCGAGCAAGCAAGCAAGCAAGCATGTGATCGTGCGGAGAGGAGGATAAGCGAGAGAGCGGCCGCACGCACAGCCACCTCCATCATTTGCAGCAGCGCCCGACATTCTAGACGACGGCTTGCGAAGCCACAGAGCGCCATCTACGTGCGAAGCAGGCTGCTGCTTCAGGGGGAGGAATGCAGTCTATGCGTAAAGCGGCCTAAAGCCGCCGGCGGGGATGGAAAAGCACCCGGCCTTCGAGGGGCCCGTTTCAAGATGCTGCTGCTGCTGCTGCTACTCCTCTTCCTCTTCCTCGTCCTCCTCGGCGACGACATTGCGTCTTCGGGACCGGCCCGCCGTGTCCGCCACCGGCTCGACCTCGTCTCCCTCGGCGTCCTCGTCCTCCTCGGCCTCGGCCTCGGCCGTCCTCTGCCTCTTGGATCGACGACCGGTGTCCTTGCTGTACTTGCGCAGCTCTTCCTCTTCCTCCTCCTCCTCCTCCTCGCCCTCGGCCCCGCTCTCCAACTCCTCGTCATCACTCGCGACGAGGAATCCATCGTCCATGTCGTAGTCCTCGTGCCGGCCGACGCCCTGGGGCAGGTCATCGTCCGAGTCGTACTCTGGCCGCCGCCGCTTGGGCTTGGCCGAGCCGGGCAGGCCCCTTTTCCGGCCGGCGAGCCCCGCTCCGCGCCGCTCGCCCTCGAGGTCCCCAATGGACAGGCCTCCGCGGCCGGAGCGTCCGAGCCCGCCGTCCATCCGGGCCGCCGCGTTCTCGCGCCGTCTCTGGGCCTTCATCCTTTCCTTCTCGGCGAGCTCGGCCTGCCTCTTCTGCAGCTCGGGGTCCCTGGTGGTCCGGACAATCATGTCCTCTCCCTTCATCGCCTTGCTCGCCTGGGCCATGCGCTCGGCAAAGACGCTCAGGGCGTCGTCTCCGACAGCCTTGTTGGGCTTCACATTGTACTGCTCCGTCAGGTGGCCGACCGTCATGAGCATGTTGCTGGCCAGCTCCGCCGCCGCGGCGTAGTGGTGGCCGTCCTGAAGCTCGTTGTACGGCTTGTTTGGCGCGGACGCGAGCGACTTCTTGATGATCTCGTAGTGCTCGCCCCCGACGGATATGGTGACGGAACCGTCGCTCCACCGATGCAAGTTTGTGTTGCTCTTGAGGTCGTTGGTGGTGGGATCGCGTTGGACGCGCGCGACACATCGGGGCTGGTCGGCCTTTGCGTTTGCGACGTCGAACTCGGACGGCTCGAAGGCATCCGGGTCGTAGACTTGGGGCATGAACTTGATGAAATGGGGCACGCGCAGGATCCGCAGCTGGTGTTCCGTCAGTGCCGGCCGGCACGGGTTGCCTGGCGTCGGGGACGGCTTACCATGCCATCCGACGGCTTTGGGATCCGATGGCGAAAGGTCGGCTGTTCGATGACAACCTTGTCTCGCGTCTCCTGGGGAGGCGCATCGTCGTCGTCGTCGAGGTGCCGTGCGTCGAGGTCCTCGTCGGGGTCGGAAGCAAGCTCGTCGTCGCGCAGGACGCGGGGCGCGGGCGACGCAGCGTCGTCGTCGCCTTCATCCCCAAAGAGATCCTCTCCGCCCTCGTCGACGGCGTCGAGGGGATCCTCCGAGTCAGACATGGCGTGAGAGGGTGCGGCCAGGAAGGACGGCGGAGCTTTTGAGGCTCTTGGCGTGCGTCGGTGGAAGAGGCGAGGCTGGGCTGCAAGCGGGTGGCAGGGTCAGCGCTCAGCCCCTCGACGAGGAACGCAGTTCGTGCGTGTCTGCCGTTCGAGAGAGAAAGATGACGCCGCAATTGTTGGAGGAGACGAAGACGAGGGGGTGAAAGGAGACTCAATGGAGGGTTGAGATGGCTGGCAGGCATACAACAATACAGCCGCTCATAAGGATGAATAGTAGGTTCGAGGCTCCTTGTCGGGTACTTCCGCGTCAAGGCACGTGTTAGTCAGCTTGCTCGGCAAGGCAGCCTCTCCGCCTCATCCCCTGTATTTTGGCCTGCCTCGGGCCCGCGTCGTGGCCTGAGGAGTCGAGGATCCGGATCATCAGAAGCCTCGTCCCGGTCTCGACGGGTGCCAGCATGTCACTCCCGCCTCCTGCTGCTGCATCGTGAACCAGCCTGTCCTGCTCCTCGCCTCTCCCTGCGCCGTCACGGTTGCTTCTTTCGTGTCACCGCCGCGTCCGAGCGCTGTCTCTCTGCCGCCCTACAGTTCGAGGCTGAGGTACCTGGCCCGTCCGCGCCCACACACGGCCGTTTCTTGTACCGCCCGTCCTGTCGAGCCCCTTTCTTCCAGAACGACGACTCTCCTCCGTCCTGCCGCCCCGACTTGGCTTTGCTCTCTGCAGCTCCTCATCCGCGCTCGACTGACGCCCGAGCAAGACACAGACGCAGACACGACAGTCGAGACAGACGGAACGCATTCGCTCCCTCTGCCGCTCTCCGCTCTCGAGGGACTCGCTTCCCGTGCCGCCGCCCGCCCGCGCCGACCGATTGCCCGCCCCGTCCGTCCGCCATGTCCAATCTGTTCTCGGGAATGTAAGTCGACGTCCTCCCGTCTATCCTCGCCCGCCCCGTCCGCCTCTTCAAGCCTCCTCAAGCCCCCGGGCCGGGCCGGGACCAGAGACGGCGCCCGCGGTCCGAGCAGGCGGCGTCGTCGCCTCCCACCAAGCGGTGAGGTTGCTTGGTGGACAGCCAGTCAGCCGAGCATCAAGCTGCCGCTCCGGCTGCTCGACTCGACCCTCTGGCCTGGAGAAGAGCTCGGCGCGGGTGGGACCGCGCCCGTCGGTCGGAGCTTGAATTCAATGCGGCCTAAGGGCAAGCCTCCGCAGGCATATCCCGAGTTAGCTTCCGTCAGAGAGCGACGTCTGACGCCCGGAGTCTTCGGCATTTCGTTTCGCTGTCTCTGCCGCCTTGCCCCAGATGATCCCCCGATCAGCCGCCGCCCTCCGCCCTCGGCCCTTCGCCCTCGCCCTCATCCCCTCTGGCCCTCCCCCCTTCTTCTTCCTCCCCCACCCCCTTCTGGCTTCTAGGCTCCCTCCCGTCCCGATCCTAGTCGCCATCGCACCCCGGAAGTGAATCGCACGGGCCCGTCTCTTGTTGCGCCTCCTTGTCGCGCCTCCTTGTCGCGCCATGGCTTACTAACCGCCCGACTTCATCTCCAGCAACGCTCGCTTTCGCGGCGCTGGCTCCAGCAAACCACCCAGCCAGCTCAAGACGCCTTCTCCCTCCGCCGCCGGCCCAGCACCGTCTCCGGACAGCCAGTCCCAAGCCAGCCAGTCCTCGGCCACCTACGCCCCCAAGGTCCCGCCCCTGCCAAACTCGCCCTCGCTGGCCCAGACCATCGGCATGGACGAATCCAGCGGCGTCATCGCCAGCGGCGACGACATCATCAACTCGTACCACCTGCCCAGGCCCCTCCCGCTCTGGGTCAACGGCCACTACACGAAGCACATCGTCAAGGGCAACTTCATGACCCTGAGCGCCCGGCCCAAGACGGTAGAGCAGGGCGAGTGGATCGCGCACCAGAGTAGGCACAGCCTCTTCCGTCCGACTCGTCCTCTCCCTGACACGAATTAGTCGTCGAACACTACCGCAACCTGTGGAACTTTGTCCGCGTCGTGCACGAGAAGGAAGACGACGGCAAGACCATCTGCAACGCCACGTCGTGCCCGCGCATGTCCGCCGGGGCGTAAGTCTCGAACCCCCGGCCTCGCGCCGCCTCCGCTGACCCGCAGCCCGGCCAGGAACCATTCCTTCACCTGGCTCAACAAGCAGCGCGAGCCGGTGGAGCTGCCCGCGTACGAGTACATGACGCTGATGCAGCGATGGATCTCGGGCAAGGTCGACGACACCAACATCTTCCCGACCGACCCGTCGGGCGTCTCGTACGCGCACAACCCCGCCATCACCAACACGCCGCTCTCGCAGCTGTCGAACCCGGGCGAGCCCGAGTACATCGGGAAGCGGTCCGGCTTCCCCGAGAACTTCGTCGAGGTCTGCCAGATGGTCTTCCGCCAGATGTTCCGCGTCTACGCCCACCTCTACTGGGCCCACTTCACCGACCCCTTCTACCACCTGAACCTGGAGAAGCAGCTCAACAGCTGCTTCTCCCACTTCGTCCTCACCGCCACCGCCCTCGACATGCTGAAGCCGAGGGAGCTCGAGCCGATGCAGCCGCTGCTCGACATCTGGGCCGCCAACGGCACCTTCCCCCCGGAGTCCAAGGCCTACGAGTACGCCAACCTCCGCGCCGGCGAGCGCCTCCTCGAGATGGCCGGCGTCGAGCTCGAGACGCGGTAACTCGACTCCCGACTTGGGGCCTCCGAACGAGGAGGCGCCAAAGGCCGCTGCCGGGTTTTGCCAGGGGAAAGGGGATCCTGTGTCTCTTTGTTTCTCGACCCGGCCTGGTCGTTGGATGGAGGTCAAGGGGCCACCGCCATGGAAGAAGTTTCTCAAAAGGAGGAGGACACGGGCTCTGCTGCCCGGCGATGGGAAAGGGGGCTTCTCGGGGAGCGTCGCCACTCGGCCGCGCCGGAGCGCGACGCAGGGAGGGGGGCTGCAGGCATGTCACGAGGGACGCGAGACGGGAACATGTACTAGACAGGCTGTCGGCGGAGAGAGGGCAGCGTACGAGCAACGAAGAAAGTCCGGCGGGGGCGGCCAGGGGCCCCTCCCCCGTCGTCACGCAACGGCTCCGGCTCGGCGATTCTGGGGCCCACTTGTGCCGTGTGTCGGACGTGCCGCACCTGGCGCCTCCGGGCCTCGTGGTCTCCGCCGCGCAAGGGCATGCCGGCGCTGCGAACGAACTTGGTGTGTTCCCCCCTCTGCCCTACTCGTCTCCGCTATCCTCGTCTGCCGTGCCGGGCTTCCCGTCTGGAACACGTCCAACCTCCCGCCGGAAGCAAGGAGGGTCCGGACTCGGCGACGTCGAGGCTCGGCCCGTGCCCCCCGATCGGCGACGACGGAGCCAGGCAGAGGCGCTCTTCGGGGCATCCGCCGACGCCGTCGTCCAGTTCTCGTTTCCCCGCGCCCTTCCCCGCGACGACTGGTGGGAGACAAGGGCGGCGGCGGCGGCCGGAGGGCGTGGTGCGGAGCAGGCCGGGGAGGGACAGGGCCGTGGGCGGCGGCGGAGGCAAGGGACAGCCGGCCTCTTGATGCTGTCGTCGACTTGGAGGCCGAGTGCCCCAGTTCCGCCGTCCGCTCCCGATGCCTCCCCGTCGTCTTGAGACGAACGACATGGTCGGCCCGACGGCCGAGTTGGCCTCCGTCCGAGCCGGCCGCTCCGCTGGGACAAGGTCCGGGGAAGGACCGCTCTTGGCCAATCCGATTGGCTGTGCCGCCGGACACGTCTCCGATTCCGGCCGCCGCTCGCCCACGGTTCACGGGTCATCATCCTTGTCTCGGCTTACTACGGCCGCGATCACGTACGGCGTCCGGCCAGCGAGCCCTGGCAGCCGTCATGACAAGCCCATGCCGTCATTCTCGCGCCCCTCTGCCTGTCTGTCTGCCAGTCCGGCCGTGGCCAAAACGCACCGCAATCAGTCGAAAACAGCGGGTAGGCAGATCCACCGGCGGGTGGGTGGTTTCCTGCCAATGGATGCCTTGGCCTCCCTCCCAGCGAGGCCGACGCGATAACCAGACGACATCGGCCAGGAGGTCCCGAGCGAGCCCGTCTTTCTGGGGCGACATGGGCACGTTGCCAAAGTGCTAAGCATCATCGGCAATGGCGGAAATCAGCGGCGCATCTCGTGCCCTCCTCTCCATCCGGCTTCAGACCGACGTCGGGCATCTGCTAGCAGTCTCGACCGGTGCGGACGCTAGTCTTGTCGGTCCAACCTCGTCATCATCGACATGTCGGAGGGATGGCGGATCCCTGCCGGCCCAATGAGCTTCAGCAGACGCTGCCTCGAGTGCGGGCGGATAGGGGCTCCCGGTGGCTGGTCGTGGCTGTTGCTTCAGCTTGCGGTGCAGTGTACGCGTGATTGGGCTGAGACGGTTCTTCGTCCCAACCCAACGAGAAGCCGGCATCAGATGACCTTGGCGGTTCTACTCATCAGCACATGGACATGTTGGCAATCCATCGACGTCCGGCTCCCGGAAACCATGCCCCTGCCAATGGACAGGCCCAATCTCGTCCTCTCGCTCTCCCGTGCTAGCAACGCGATACGCCGCACCTTTCCCACGTAACCCCGGAATAGCATCTGCTCCATCGATATGCCAGTCCATTGGCTGCATCGTGCGAGGCATGGACAGTGCAGCGACGCAAATCTCGAGTCGAGTCAGTGCTGCGCCGTTTGAGAAGCGCTCAGTCCCGGGCCTGACGAGTTGAGAGACGCCATTGGCCTTGCCGTGAACGTGGCACTCTGACACTACGCGCTTTGGATTCGGAGGGAGGGGGGGTATCAACGGGCGTGAAGACCTTGTCAGCGGGATGACGATCAGGAGTTCGCTGCTGGACGACTGCCTCATGCCAAGGCAAACCAAGTCGCCGCTGACGAAGCTCTGGCTCTCCCATCATCAAATCTCAGCGAGCCATGTCAGGCACCAAAGCCGAGTGGCCCGCGCTCCTCAGAAGCGTTCCAATGCCAACAGAGCAGCCGGCTCCCAGGGTCTGTCCGAAACTTGGGCCTCCGTGGAAAAGTCCCTGAACACGCTCCAGGGCACGATTCGAGAGCGACGCATGGGGGAAGTCATCCTCTGCTACGGGGCGCTGCAGTGGCATCCTGTCCAACACAGCTTGGCGCCTCGTTCTCGTGTCGATTAACGTCCGTAAATACATGCATCCTATCTGGATAGACGCTTGCGAAACCGGAGCCGACCGGCTGCTCCTGACACCGCTGTCGGGGCCGTGGAAGCCGGTACCGCTGCAAATAAGATGGCACGCCGTTAAGCTGGGCCGCGAGGCTCGGCGCGGCCACGGGCAAAGGCCCGCAGCAAGGGGTGAGTCACATCCGGTGGCGTTCAGTGTGTCCGTCCCAGGAAGGAATCCCGAAGGCGGACTGCACGGTGAGGGCGAAGCCTCTTCAGGGGTTCGAAGGTCGATGCAGTCCCAGCAGATGCACCCAGGGTCTCAGACTGCCTAAGCATATTTGACGGCCACGGCCTTCTCACCGTCTCTCACGCGCCCGCGGAAGTCGTCTGAGTCGGTCAGGCTGCGCTGGAAGGGGGCGCGGACGCGGACTGGCTCCTCCCGACACCGCTCCGCCAGTCGTCTTGCATTTCGCGAAGCTGGTGAATCAACTCCAGGGGGCGTCGGTCGAACCGGAGCCGAAGCCAGAACGTTGTTTGGTTCCTGTAACCGTAGTTCAGTACAGTTGCCTGCAACACGGCGGGATCCGTAGCCATCATCGAGCAACAACGGCCCCGGACTTGCCAACGTTCATCTTTGACGTTAAGCAGAAGAATACAGGGCCGCCAGACGACAGCATCGAAGAGACGGCAAAAGCATGGGCGTGTTCGGGGCAGCCAAACGTGAACCCGAGGCCGAAAAGGCTTGAGTCGGCCACGAAAACCTTGGGCGCTGGGCATCTGAAGCCATCTTTCCAGGCTTTCCGAGGGGCTTGCGATCATCCGTCTCCGATGGACGCCATCTGACATTTCGCAGCGATCCTCGCCGTCACACAGTTCCGGTTCAGGCTACCGAGCGAGCGAGGACAAGGGCCGCTGCAGAGTCAATCCGGGGCCGAGTGCATCGGAGTACCTGTACGAGTAAAGCGTCTCTCGTGCATCGGTGGACGGCATCTTTCGGTACGTCGCACGCCTTTAAACTCGGCAGCATGAAGGCCAGAGGCCGGAAGACTTCGCCTGCGGAGGCGGTCCCAGGGCGGCCAACGGCTTTGGTCCACGCCGCCTGGCAATCGCCGCGACTGACTTGAAGACGAGTCCTTGACGGGATTTTGAAGGAGCACGTTTATTGACCCGCTATGTGAGATGATGAATCATGGCACGTCGCGTCTGGCCATGCAATGTTGTTGCCGGGGGGGGCGAACGAGCATGATTGGGCCGTTTTGGAGCACCACGTGAAGCGAAACGAATCCAGAGGCTTTATCTGGCCCAAAGTAGCTGGAGGCAGTTAGAGAGACAGAAGGCGAGGGCGAGACGTTTCATGGAGGAGGGGGGCAGGTCGAGGAGAAGGCCGTGGCCCAGGTCGCGCGGGCGTTGCGACCAGCGCAATCGGGGAGGAGCAAGCAGGCATCACCCCCGTCTCGCTGAGATGTGTCGCCGACGTCAGTTCAAAATAGACACGCATACGTCCTGCAGTCACCGCACGCATGAGGGCGGGAGGAAATCCAAACGGCGTCAGGCTGGAGCCAGTAAGCATGTGACGGAAGTCAGGTACGAACCCGTACTGGAAGAAGCCAGGCAGGGGCGTTCACGAGCTCAAGGACGACCAGAAGAGGAATTCAGCGCTGGGGAGGGCTATGATTAGTCTCGATGCCTGACACGACCGAGGGGAGCACCAGCCTCGGCCGGTATAGACTAGGAGAAACACACCGACTGAAGGGGAGGGAGGATCGAGACTTGAGAGGTTCACGGGGGACGAGGCCGTAGAGTACCATGGCCGCTGGATATGCGGCCGGAAGCGCGAGTGGAGCTGCTGATATCAAGGTCTGTGCTGTGGTTGGATCACGGCGCCATCGCAGCATGCGAGCCTAGCCAAGACGCGGAGACGTTCCCAGGCCGGAGCAGCTCGGTCGCAGGCCATCGAGCCATGCCCCCCCTCCCCCAGCGAGGCGGCCAGCGGGGCGGGGAGGGCGGGTGATGGGTTGCTGCATCTCTGGAAGCCGCAGCCACCCAGGAACAGGGCGACAGGCCCGGTCTCAGGCTGTGGGATTTGGCTCTTCGTAGCTGCGCGTCCGGGCGAAGCAGGTCGGCGGGGGGGCGTATGTGTACATGGACTTGGTATGTGTCCGTACGAATAGGCCTGATCCGTAGGCGGGCATGCAGCTACCTGCTGCGCGGCGGCAAGCTGGAAGGCCAAGCGGCCGGCATCGTTGGCTGACGAAGGACTCGCTCTTTGTCGTGGGCGGCATCGTCGCTCGAACAAGACGCTGACGGCGGCGGACGAAGGCAAGACAGCGGACGAGGAGCTGATCGGACGATCACGTCGTATTTTGTCCGACGGCCAGATGCAGTCGTCTGGTCATCTGGCGAAAATCAAAACAAGGCGGGGAGGGTGCGAGGACGTCGTCGAGGCGAGTCGAGGCAGCATGGATGGCCCGATGCCCGAGATACTCGACGGCTCGGCCCGAGCAAGGTGTCTCTTTATCGAGAGACGGCCCGTTGTCTCGTGCAGGCCTGCTAGGGAGATACGCCGGAAGAAAGTAGCCCCCCGGCGCACGTGCCCCCCCAGGGCCGGTACCGCCGTACCGAGGGCGCCACGGCGCAGCGGGTGTGGCCAAAAAGGAAGTTGCGGGAGGGCCAGGCCGTAACAGGCAAGGGCATCGGGACCCGGGGCCACCACTAGCAATACAGGCAGGATCGCCAGCCATCCACAACACGAGCATCGTCGCCTACCCTACAGAGCAGCAGCCTATCGAGGGGCGAGAAATTGCTCCTGTGACGGCCTCTAGCGGGCGCAACGACACGATCCGACCAGGGGCTCGCGGAGAGGGTGGGCGGCCGAGGGCCACAGAGACCCAAGGCCAGCCAACCAGGCCCAGCAGAGCGCGGCATTGGAGGGGGCAGAACGACCGAGAGTCGTCCGCCGCCCGCGCAGAGGCGAAGCTGGCCGGCGCAGATGAGGCCGGCCGAGGCAGAGGTCATGATGGTCAGCAGGCAGGCTTCCCTCTCCCATCCCCCGTCGCGAGATCGGTTGAGCGAGCAGCAAGCAGCTGCCACCACCGGCAGCGGACCGTCACCACCACCACCAACGGACCATGACCACCACCAGCCCCGTCACCACCGCCGCCGCCCGCCACCGCCGCCGGGCCAGGGAGCCATCGAGAGGGAGTGGCTCATGTCAGGGCGACGCCCGCGCGTCCGGTACCCCGTGCAAGCCCTGATGAAGTCGGGTCGCGGCCTCTTGATGCCCAACCTGCGCTCCGCCCGCGTCGACGACCGACGCCAGCTCAGGCCCCCGGCCAGTCGTGTCCGAGGGCCGCTCCTGACTGGCGTCGCGGGTCGTTTCCGGCGAGGCCAGCGGTATTGAGTGGTGGCTGTCGGGGTGGCACAGATCTGACTCTCTCTGTGCCTCCATCTATCTGTCTGTCTCGCCTCCGTCGAGGCGTCGCGGCACCGCCATGGCGAGCTCTCCAATCGAATCGGCTCGCTCGCGGAGACAATGGACCCCCGGTGCGCGCAGATATGTACTGTATGTCCATACATACAATACACTACATACATACACACACACATACATACGTACGTATGTACACACACGCACGCACGCACTCACGCACGCACGCATGAAAGATACATGGATGTTTGTGTGCGCGCGCGCGCGTCGATGTATATATATACATACGTACACTACGTCCATCCATACCTGTCCGTCCAGATACCGCCGACGGGGCGGAGCGCGCAGACGGTGAACGGGGCGCTGTTTCAGCGACGTCGGCGAGATTGGCGACCATGTCCTCCGGTCTCGTTGCTACTCAGCACACTCCTTTTTGCGTACATACAATGCTAACCACGCCATCTACAGATAGATGCTTGCTCGCACCGCAACGGGCCCGACAAGGGGGCGGCCCGGCCAAAGGGGAACAGAAGGAAAACGAGAACTGGGGTTGCTTTGGACGGGGCGGATCGACAGAAGGACGCCTCTCTCGCCATCCTCATCCATCATGTTCTAGCCTTGTTGCCCCGCGCATCTGACGGCAGACTCCTGGCCCCTGGGACATGGGCCGTGTACGAGCCCAGACAGAGGATGCTGTGCCACATGCGAGGCGGTGCTCCCTTCCGGACGGGCCACTGGCTTCATGGCCGATTGCAAAAGAAAAGAGGTACGTGCATGTGTAGAAAGGGCAGGCAGGCATGAGGCTTGGAAACTGGCAGCGTCCGGGGGTGGCGGCATCGCAGCATCGGCGGGCGGCTGGTGCAGCAACCAACTGTGTGACGGCGGCATCTCTGCTGTCTGGCAAACCATGGAAGCAAGTACCGAAGAAGCAAGACCATGTTCCAGCTCGGCTGCTCGCAATCCGCCTGGGTACCTGGCCGTTGATCAAGTCATTTACGACGGGAGCCTGGCCATGTAGCTCGGCTGGGTTGTATGCGCGCGGTAAGAGGGCGAGTGAGAAGACGAGGAGAGAGAGAGAGAGAGAGGAGGAGAGAGAGAGAAAGACGAGGATGGTCGGGCGGTCAAGGACCGACCTGTGGCTGCTATTCTCGTGGCCTGTTTCAAGGTAGGCTTGTATGTACATGTACGTTCACTCTAATCATCGTTGCGACGCACACGAGTAGGTCCCTGGGCCGTCGTCGTCGATACCCGGTCGCGACTACATGCGAACCCGAGGCCGGCCACCGTGACGACGGCCGCCTTCCAGAGCAAGCATAAAGAGCGTGTCCGTGCTTTTGGGCACGATATGCATGGCACGGTGCTTGCCTTTGCATGGACGGATGGACGGACGGACGGATGGATGGATGATGAGGCGGGTGAGCGGCAGTCTGCCCATGTCTGTGACGACAGCTGCCTACGAATGACTGACTGTATTGCAGGGAGAATGTAGAATGTATGTATTTATTTATTGTAAGCGCGTAAATTAGGCCGGCCAGAGGCCGCAAAAATAATGACGGGTGCACAAGTCTGTACCTGGGAGCCTCGTGATACAGGCCCTACCTACCTAGTAGGTATTATCGGCCGCCCATCGCCGCCTCCGCCGTTGCGTCGTTGACGCTTGTTCCGGAACAAGCGCGGCCTAGAAGCGATAACTCGACGAGCATTTTCTTTCTTCCTGCCTTCTTTGTTCCTTTTTTTTTTTCTCAGAATTTAAACGAGGGCGGTGTTTCCTTTGCCTCTCTCTGACTGCTGCCGTGCATTCGTGGCTGCCGGGCCCGGGGGTTGCACAGTATCTGGCTCATGCATTCATGCTACATACATACAACAAACACACATAGTACTTACAGTACACACGCTCACACGCTCACCCGCTCACATATTATGTCTCGGTCGAGTCGAGAGCGATGCCGGATGGGCCCAGGGAAAAAAATAAAAATAAAAACGAGTGCAGTACATACACCAGAGTGGTAGTTGGGGGGAGTGACGGTTAGGGGACGCTTGGGGGTACGGAGTACGCAGATGGCGCATCTCGCGATCCCCCATGACCCATGCAGGCCTGTGTGTATGCACAAAAGCAGGAGGGATGCATCGCCCGAGGCCTGGGCATCATCAGCTGTCGACGACGATGGGAGCCCAAGCCGGGACCATTTGAGCGAGCGAGCCGGGCCTAGGACCGGCCTGGCTAGCACAGCAGCCAACAGGACGGGCCCGTCGATGGCCGGAAGGGCAGAGCGTGCTCATAAACCCGACGCTCTCGAACGCCGCCCATCCCTGTCTTGTTGTTGTTGTTGTCGTCGTCGTCCGGGTCGATGTCGTCGTCCTTGCTGCTGCTCCTCCGGCTCTGTCTGCCCAGCCGGCGTCAGTGGCCGGTGCTTGCTCGCCATCGACAGCGAGACTTACGTACATGGCCTGCCATGCATGGCTGATCGGAGCAGAAGTCGCCTCGGTCCTCGACGACCACCTCCCTATCGCCCATCCGCCCACCTACCTACCTACCTAGTTGGTAGACCGCCCACGTCTTCCGGGCCCAGGAGCTTCAGCACTGCCCGAGGGGGCCACTGTAGCCTCTACCTGACAGCCGGCCTCTGCCCGGCCGGGGCTCGCTCTCGTCACTTGTGAGCCGTCGTCGTGCTTGTCGCTGCTTGCCGCCGGCCGCATTCGAGTCGTTCCATGATGCTGGATGGAGATAGCCGAGATAAGGCGCCATGTACCCGCTACGGCTACAGTGCATCCGGCCCTGG